>CALNHX010002113.1:0-192254 GCA_940337035.1 Agriotes lineatus | reverse complement strand
ATCGTCGTCTAGTGGCATGTTAGTGTAGTAGTTAGTTAAAGGCGGAAGTTTCAAAATTAGGCATCCTTTCAATTTTAGTGAGATTATATGCAGACGATCGATTAATCCGATATTGTTTCGATGGAACTTTAATTACTTAGGGCCGGTATTATACCACAAGGTATAGTTGTAGTAAAGTTAAACTTACCAGAAGTGTAAACTGAAGATTATCTCGAATACTTGCTGAAAACACGTATATCAAGTTTTATTTTAGTTATTTGTTATCAATAGAATAGTTTGTTTATAGGATTAGTATAGTGTTTATTAGTAATAGGTCGTTATTTAGTTTAATAGTATAATACTACTTAGTGTCGCTTCATCATTATGAGTGGGAAACCAGGTATGACAAAAGTGTATATTGTTTATCATATAGGATAGTATCTACTAGTAGTAGTAAGGTGGCTTTGGATAGCCTAAATCTGTCTATAAATTCCATATCATCCCACATTTTCAAATGAATTCTATGTACACGGAATACTTTTGGTCCACGAGGCATTTCAATAATAGTATATTAATATCATTACGAGTCTGGAAAAATCCATTTCTGGACGTGTAATGAACGATATTTTTTATTATACAGTCAGACCTCGCCGTTCACGGGGGTTACGTTCCAGAAGAATGCCGCGAAGCGCAAAACCGCGATGCGCAAGTAAACAGATAAATGATAAAAGGTTCCATAAACTAGATTTATTTATACTATGCAACTTCAAAAAATTCAAAAATACATAAACGTGCGTATACAAACATGCAAATACGTACATTTTCAAAACATAAAATATAAAGCAAAAAACACTAAAACAAAAAATATTAAAAAAGCATAAAACATACTGACTGCAACATACAAATCAAGTTATAATTTTACAATTTAGGTCTGATTTGGTAATAAGAGTTTCAAAGGAATAGGCTCGATAAGTGTGTTTACAAGTTCGTGATAAATAATGTTATTTAGGTGTTCATGACACAAACCGCATACATCTGCTTTATTTACTTATGAAGGTCACTAACCTGACGTTAATTTTAAATCGCTGTTAAAATAAAGTAAAGCTCATCAAAACGTTAGCGCTTATGACATATTATTCATTAGTAAACAAATCTTGATGCGCTTTTGTTTATTTTAACAGTGAATTAAAGTTAACGTCAGATTAGTGGACTTCATAAGACCGGCCGTTAGTGTGTGAAAGTTGAAACAGTTAACGTTGGCAATTCCATTCGCGAACGGCAAAGAAAAGGGAGCACAAAGGTACCTCGCCTAAAATCAAATCAGCGAACCGCAAAGCCGCGAACGGCGAGGTCTGATGTACTTATCTAAAAACAACGTAAGAAAGGATAAGAAGTAAATTTTATTTTCAAAGTAATAATAATACATCGGAAAAATAGTACCAAACACGATTAATATTTCCATAGCAACGATTTATTTTTTAATAATTTAGGGCACGGAAAAAGTCAGACATCTGAAAAAGTTATGAAAAGGCTGCCTTTACGTCATTGCAAAAACAAATGAAAACAAGATGTTTTCAGAGAAGTATAATGAAATAGTATATTACACAACGAGAGCTGTAGGAAGCATATTACACGCAATTTAGAAAAGTTACGCACAAGCCGCGTGGCGACGTGTGTGTTATTCCACGAGCCCGTAATTGCTCTATAGCTCGAGTTGCGTACTATAATTTTTCTATGACTACACTCATTTCGTTAAATGAAAAAGAAATGTTTTATTGACTGTCAAATCATTACTGTCACACCATCTTAAAAATTAGGCGACAACAGAAGTTAACTGTAACGTAATAAAAAAAAAAAGTGTTGGTCGTTACGTAACACTGTTTGTAACAAAGAATTTACTGATCAAGTAAACAGTGTTTAATGAGCAATTTACTAATAAAGGAGTAAAAAAAATTATTACATCTTCATCATCAGTTAAGAGATCATCAAATATCTCGAATATACGTATTATCCTTATTAAATAAATATAAATTTTCACAAAAATAAACACTTTTAATGATGATGTGAGGTTACCACATCGCTATTTTACTGCACACATAAGCATTAAACTTTAGTATTAATGGTTTAAACCATACCAGCCTCGCTTGGTTTAAATTTAGTTGAGTTTAAACTGAAGTTTAAAGAAAACTTAAGATTGTAATACGCTTTTGGTAGCTAATCTACAGTTTAAACTCTACCGTGTGGTTTAAAATCTGATTATAATACCGGCCCTTAGTATTTATTAGACTTTTGCCATTGTTGTATGTGTGTTATTCAATTTTTGTTAATATAATAATTCTTCCACAAAGGTGAGCTGTTTCAAAATTATTAGTCAGTTTCACGACGTTAAATCCAAAGTGTTCTACGTGTTGCGTGCCATTTGAATGGGGGAAACCTTGGACTTAACCTATTATTACTCACACAGTCGTAAAAAGGGTTATAAGGGACTTAGATATTGTTTTTTATGTGAACACATTTTCGATTTAAACATTTTGACATCTGGCTTTCTTGGCCAGAGAATTTTATTATTCTGAAAAACTTCAAATTTTCTGTTAAGGTCAAACACCTATTGTCATCTAGTGGTGTCTGAGTGTAGTATTAAAAAGCAGGAATTTTAAAATGACGCACCCTTTGAATTTTATTTGAAATTATATGCAAAACAATCCTTATATCGTGCAGTGGATGAGAGGGTAACGAGTTTTTGTAATCGAAGCTTACTTCAACAGTAACTGATATTACGGAACGGTGGAATTCCATGAACTGCAAATTCCCCTGATTTAACGGTATATGATTTCTTTTTATGTACCCACTTAAAAAATTAAGGTATGTCAAACTTGCTCACCAACAATTAATCAGCTGAAGGAACGTATTCGGGAGAAAATTGCAGCAAATTCTCATAGCCATGCTACAAAAAGCAATGGAAAACATGTGTTTGCATTTATAGTAGTGTGTGTATCGTAACTGACGTCATCTGAAAAATGTTATATTACATAAATAAATATTATACTATAGTCATTAGTTACTCAATATATTTGTTAATAAAAAATATTTTTTTATTAAACTACAGATTTTTAAAATTTGGACTATATTTATGGTGGACCTATATTATACCATTTATATTTTTTGTGCAATTCAAATTCTACAGGGCTCTTTCCATAAACGTTCCTCTTACATTCCATGTACCAATGAGTAGCTCGTCTCTGTGTTTTATCCTATAAATTTTGTTCTTGCTCTTTTTATCTTCTTCATTTTCTAACTTTTCAGATTCTGCATTCCAAATTCATACTGTGTTCTATAATCACTTTATTATACGCTACCTTGATCATTTTTCACGCTTTTCTTTTTTCCTTCGCTATTTCCCTAAGCTTTCATTGGATCTCTCTTTCTTTTACCATTAGGTCATTTATATATATTCGTTTCCCCCTTCAATTTATTCTTATTTTCCATTATCTTTAGTTTATCTTCCGAAGTTTATACTTCCAATATCGTTAGACTACTTCTATTCATTTACTTAATCTGGTATCCTTCTTTAACAGTACCCTTCTTTAGTATTCGCTTGGGTAAACTTCAGTCTTTTAACTTCTATATTCCTCCCCTTCTCTGTTCTCTCTCTCGGTTCTAACTTGTCTTCCAATTTTGCTATCCTTGGTTGAAATTCTTTATTTTCCATTTTCACCTTCCGTATTTTCTCCATGTACTGATTTTGTTCTTATCTGATTTTAATTTAAAGAAGCTGTGTGGTGCAGTTGGATAAGCGCTAGGCTTGCATTAAGCAAGTCCTCGGTTCGAATCCCACGGAGGTCGGAATTTTTCCATAGCTTTGGCGATTGGAATCAGTCTTGGTGAGACCATTCACAGTTGGGCATCAAATTAACTGTGCTCTACTCAGAACGACAGACCTAAGAGATAGAGTAACAAGGTAAACACACCACCAAGACACACACCTCACACAATGGTTGTTGAGCAAGCACCAAAGGCGCGCTCCAACTCTGTATCTCGAATCCGGGGCAAGTTGAACATTGTACCGCCAGGTGCCAGCGCATAAAGCACTAGCCTCTACACCGCAAGGTAAATGAGGTTACAGATTATACATGCATAATTTTAATTTCTGCTATCACTTGTCCCATCATCTGCTTCAGTTCTTCCATATCGCTTATGTCACGTTTTTCATCTTCCCTTTTTTAACGGTCGTTGGCGTTCTACTTGTTTTTTTATCTTTTGAAAATTTCTGGCGAATTGTACTCTTTTTTCACTTCTTCCGAAGTTGATACTTTGCTCTCCTTTGTCACGCCTTTATTGCTATACATCAGACTCCGTCGCTTTTATTTACCTTCACTGGATTTCCTGGGTTTTGCTATTTTTTGGGTAGATTGGCAACGTCGCCTTTCTTGCTGGTACAAATTCGTTTGTTTACCTTTGGAATTAAAATTCCTAACCTCACTTGACCGTACACTATAAAAGGCTATTTGGACATTTGTGACACTTCCTACTGGTCTTCTATTTTTGCACTGCTATTTATCTTCGTTCCTTACACCTTCTCTATTCCCGTTGTGTCAGTTAACTCAAGAAAGCCCCAAAATGAGAATCTTATGTTGGAGAAAACTCAAAACACTACTTCATCCTTAGGCAACATACTGAACATTGCTCTGCTATTCTTAGATACGATTATTGTGTAATTCAATGGCCTTCTAATTTTTATTTTAATACAAACATTAGAATATCTTAAATGCAACAAGTATTATGTCTTAAATACTACGTTTGCTAATTGTGTACAAGCTTTCCATAGATACACAATTGGAATTACGAATAGAGTATACGTTTTAATAAAAGCTAGTGAAGAAAATAGTCAGTTTTGTTGACATAATTTTATAGTTTCAAAACCACTAAAAATTTTCGCATCTAGCTTTCGCAATCGTGGAGATTAAATGAATAAACCTCCTAAAACAGAAGAGGTTGATGGCGTCAAAAGTGTGAATGTAAAAAGACTGCTGATATAAACATAAAATGATTGAAATAACTAGAACTAAACCTGGAACAGTTAGAAAGAATTCAATGTAATAAGGAAAATAGTTAAAAATTAAATAAATAAATTTTTTAAAAGTGCAGAAAGGGGCAGAATTCACCAAGGATGAATGAAATCGATAGGGCCATGACTTGAACCATTGACCAAAAACATTTTTAAAACAATAAATAACTTCTAAACCATGTCATTTCTTATTATATTAAAGATTCTATTTCAGTTATTTTAATTATTTTAAAAACAATCAAAGATGATTAAAAACCAAAGACAATATTATTGCACTTAATTTACATTTTAAATACGTAAAATGGAAATTCTTCACTGCCCACCTTTAAATGGTGTCTTAATAATGTCAAAAGAATAGTTTTCTAAGAATCATAACCTCGAAATCTAAACAAAGTCCAATTAATTTTTTTAATATTACTCAACATTAGAATCGGCCACTATGCCCCAATTTAACCGACCTAGTGTGTCTTACCATTTTTGAAATCCCAATGGTGAGCTACGAAGTTGAATAACCTTGTACGTAACAATTGCTATCTAGTAAGTTAAATATCTCAAGTGTGCTATCAATATCACATCGTGATCATAGAAGAAAACTTACAAACTTATTAAATCAATTTAATATTTAATACAAAATTCATTGCATGAAATACATTTAAACAAATACCAAATACGCATAATTATCTCATCTCCAATAAATCACAATAAGTTATTGTACTCCAAATCACATAATCTCACTTTAATTTTTATTAAATTGTTAACGAAATGGATACAAGTTGCAACATCGTTTGTCTTACATAGAACCCTCACAAAAGTATTTTTACCATGGTAATTGCTTTTATAGGACTCCACATAAAAGGACTATGCAAGACCTTGTTAGAACTTCCAATTTGATGTTTTCTAGTAAATCAGCAAGTAATGTAGCCATTAATAAACCTGAATAGGAAAATAAGGTCATTGATGTCTCTCCTATATTCGAGTTTATTGTAGTTCAATAGTTTGGTAAGTCCACGCTCCAACTCAACCACCACTAGCCAGAAACGGCAATCAACTAAAATTCCAACATGCGTAATGACGGCAGCTGGTCTCACTGAGTCACCACTAGCCACCAACCAGTTTGAAATTTCCGATCGTCTCGAATTTTGGTGGACGGTGGATGCCGCCGGTTAGCAATGCGTAAGCTTGAAATTACCATTAGGACTTTCTGTTCTGTGGATATTACCAAATGCTTAACACTTCTTCGCTAGCAGAATCAAAACTATCTGAAGATACCTGCATTTTCAAATCGCAAAATAAATAAGCATTGCGTACATAACCTCACATAGGCTATAGCCATATATGTATTACTTACTATATTGCTAGCAGGGCCTCGGAACGGCCGAAAACATTACGGCGCCGACATAGTCTCACTTTGAGTATAACGCGTCTCGTGCACATGCCTGAGAGTTCGAACTCCGCCTTTAGAAGCGAATTTTAAACTTGACTGGGAGGTTCACTTTCCCCACCGCGCGGACGATGCCGATTCAGGTAGTGTCAAAACAATTTGAGACAATCTTTTAAAAATTTATTTTCAGTGCTGTTGTTCTTTTTTAACTATTGTCGATATTCTCCATCAATAGTTAAATTTAATTGTTTTCTCTTCAGAAGTTCCCACCAACCGTTAAATGATCTAATATGACAATTTTTTTGTTACTCTGCGCTTTTCCAGACATTGTATCGTCACACTTTTTTGAGCCTCCTTGTATAATCAAAAATATTTTAGTAATGTGCACCACCTTTGTAGCTACAATTTTTATATAAGCGATTTTTATGTAACTCTCATAGTTTTAGAAATAACTTACAGCCCCGCCTCGTTACCGGGCCCTGTATCCATATAACAATTTCAAAGTTGTCGGTTGTTTGAATTGAGAGCTAGTTCTCTGAATAAACCCCAGTGTCATGTATACCAATTTTATAATGCTGTCGATGTGTTGATTGGAAGTACGTTTACAATCGAAGATCACACCCAGATCCCTAACGGCGTTAACATGACTTAATACTTTGTTGTTTATTGTGTATAAAAAGGCATTTGTTTTTAAAAAAATGCAATTATGTGCTTTCCCATTTGAGTTACTGTGATGTGGTATTTGGGCCTTGCTTGAGCGTTGTAGATAAAAATAAATTACAACAAGTGCAGCATTCGTGTCTGCGTTACAGCTTTGGAGTGAGAAAGTATGATAGTGTGTCACACAAGCTCAAGGATGCGGGCTGGTTGTCTACTCACAATAGGAGACTGCTTCATGCAGCATGTATGTTCATGAAGATATATCGTGATAGATGTCCTGCTTATTTGTATTCAAAAATTGATTTTAGGTCTGTTTCACTTAATGTTAATATCAATATGAATCTTCGCCCTACATCTCTTGTCACCATACCTTCCCATAGAACTGAGAAATATAAATCTTGTTGCACTTATCAAATGTCTAAAATAATTAACTCGCTGAAACCTGAATACTTTTTATTAGGTTTTGTGGAATTCAAGAGAAAATATAGAATGCATCTTCTTTCTCTGCAAAACATAAGCTGACTCCTTATTGTATTTTTGCTAGTCTGCCGAGATAACATACTCGCAATTTTTTGTAGTCGTTGTAATTTATATGTTTTTAATATTGCGGTAACACACGAAACTCCTTAGGCTGTAAGCCATATAATAACATTTATTTTGCCCAAGGTTAGGTGGTAGAGCAGCGTTTGCTGAACCTCGCCTTGTGATTCATTTTTGTAAATACAAACAAACTGAATAAAGTCATTATTATTATTATTTATCAATATTTATTTCCATCTTGTTTAGTTGACACCATATATAAAAATTGTTTAAGTCGTCTTGTGATAATAAAAATGAGTCGAAGAATAACAATTTAGCATTCGATTTTCTGAGTGAGTCGGAGTATTTGATGAGTCGATGAATGTTTGCTTCTGAAGCCATACTGGAATGTTAGAATTATAGTGCTTGCTGTAAAAAACTCAGTTAAGCATTTTTGTATTGCTCTTTCTAATATCTTCGACAGAATTGGTAATAGGCTGATTAGTCTACAACTATCTGTGGGTTGAGGGTTTTTCTTAGGTTTGCTGAACTGCAGTAGGGGAGAGTAGTACCCACTGAGACAAAAAAACTAAATTTAAGTAGAACATTTTATTCATTAAAATAAAGAAAACTTTTGTTGCGGTTTATAAAAATACAGTACTTTGTGCATACTTTATACAGTGTGTCCCAGGATTGATGTTACAAGAGGTGAGATGGTCTAAAAATTTTTGAATTTTATATTAAGGTTTTGGGACTCGGTCCTGCTTGGTTTGAAAAGAATTTTAAGAATATTTTCAGTTTTTGAAAAACAAGTAGGCCTTGACAGGGAAGCGAAAACTATTTTATTTTCAGGTAAACTAATCTTTTTGTTCATGATACGGAAAAATTGTATTAAGAAAACTTGTTGAGCATGATCAATTATAGCCCTATATAAAATTTTAGAAAGATCTATCGAATTATAAAAAACGTTATTTTTTAGATAATAATTGTAGTTTATTTTCAGGTAAACTACCCTTTTTGTTCATGATTCGGCAAAATTTTATTAAGAAAAGTTGTTCAGAATGAGAAATTACGGCTTTATACAGAATTTCAGAAGGATCCGTCGACTTAGATTAACCATTATTTTTTAGATTAAACAAATTGCATTTATTAAAAATGACGGTTTATTCTAAGTCGACAAATCTTTCTGAAATTTTGTACGGGGTTATAATTTCTCATTCTGAACAACTTTCTCTAATGCAATTTTGCCGAATCATGAACAAAAAGGGTAGTTTACCTGAAAATAAAATAGTTTTCGCTTCCCTCTCAAGGCCTACTTGTTTTTCAAAAACTAAAAATATTCTTAAAATTCTTTTCAAACCAAGCAGGGCCGAATTCCAGAACCTTAAAATAAAATTCAAAAATTTTTAGTCCATCTCACCTCTTGTAACATCAATCCAGGGACACACTGTATATACTCAACAGCCAATTTCATTCTAAGATATAATTTAAAAAAAAAAATTATTTTTTGATGTAACCGTCTCAGAGTGTACCTTCGCAGGTACACACTGGGATGATCATATTATTATTAAAAAACAAGGCATAATAACAACGGAAAATATTTTTTTTAATATTTAAACCACAAAAGTAACACACTTACTACATACGAGCAGAAATAACTTTGAAACTCGTTATCGAACATCAAAATTGTTAAAGTTAATGAATTTGTAATAATTTGCAAATCGTTTGTTATTCATTGGAGTAGGATTTGGAAGCACCCATTTTATGTCGTTTTTTTTTTTTAATGCAGCAATATCAGGTTCATCTGGATATCTAAATCAACCTCCTAATTTCTCACTCTTTTGAAGATATGTAACTTCATATTCGTTTACATCGTCAATATCGGAAATAATTTTTCCAATATAATACACTCGACCAAAACAAAATAGTTTTTGACAGCAGCTATAAAATAGTCAGGATCTTCTTCTATTTCCTCGGTACTCCAATTTTCGTCATCTGAAGTATCCATAAACTCTAAATTTGTCTTGTCATTTTCGTCTGATTCATTAATATCCTCTTGAATAGCTCGCTTTACCTTTTTTGGTGCTGAAGTCTTTCCAGTTTTTCTTTCTAGATCATTAGGGTCTGCTATAGTACGTGTTTCTTTTTTCCACAATTTTTCTGTCTTTGCTTCTCCATTTCTAATAATAAATCTTTTCGGGAGTGTCAGTAATAATTTTACTTTTGCCAGTGTGTCTACGTTTGCGATTTGATTTTCTAGGAAGAGCTTTTGGGAAGCCTCTGAATATTTCTGGAGATACAAATACAGTAGGGTTGTTGTCCTCAGTGTCAGCATCATCATCATTGTCGTCATCATTAATATGATTTGTATTGCTTTTATCGTCAATGGCAGCAGTTTGTGATGTAGAAGGACTTTCTAAAGAACAATCTGTCACAGAGGATGTTAAAAAATCAGATTCAGTAAATATCGCGATATTTAATGGATATATTCCACTGCGTTCAAAGCCGGCTATGATGTTTGTTGGCGTAATGGCCTTAGGGTGAGCTTCTCCTACACACTGCACCACTTGATATATTGTCATTGGGACACCGGGATTTCTTAACATCCAGGAATCCACCGAGGCATTATAGTGAGCTTTGAAAGGTCCATAAACAAATATATCAAGTGGTTGCAGCTTGTGGCTGCAGTGTGGAGGTAATGTTAAAATAAAGACTCCTGCAGCTCGAGACTTTTCCACAACAGCCACTGATATGTGGCTCTCATGGTTATCATATATTAATGGCGTAGGATTATCTATTGTACTGCTGCTATATTTAATAAAATAATCCAAGACCTGGGTAAAAAGTTTACCTGTCATCCAGCCACTTGGATTCGCCAGACCCAGGGTACTGGATTGTGTACCATTCAACATATGGGGTTTAAAATATTTTCTTGGGAAGACCATTGCCGGTGGAAGGTAAGTCCCATTAGCTGAGATTATATAACATACCGTTACCAAAATACCTCTTTCGGCACTGGTACAGTGATTTACTTGTTTTGATCCCTTTTCTGCTAATATCTTCTTAGGATTCTGGACTGTAGATACACCAGTTTCATCCAAATTGTATATGCAAGATCCATCTGCCAGTTGTGGTTTTCGTTTCATAAGTTCTTCCAGGTGGTTCAAAAACCTATTGACATTATGAGGGTTAAGGGAAGTTAATCTGCTCAGACTGCGAGCCTCTGGTTGCCTTATACTAATATTTTTACGTCGTTTTAAAAAATGTCTCATCCATTCCAATCCAGCAAAGCTATTCTTGATCCAAGAATCAGGCATTGACAGATTATTATGAACTGCCATGTCATAAGCAATTTTTCTACACTCTTTTGTCGTTATACCATAGGCCATTTTGCTGCAGATAGTTATATAGTCACCTAATTGTTTCTCTTGGTCGTCACTGAATACACGACGGACAGAATAATTTGATTCCATATCCTTAACAGTTGCGTTTGGCTTTTCTCGCTTTTTCTTCACATATCTAGCCAATGTTTGAAACTTAATATCAAACATTTCGGCGGCATTACGAACTGAATAACACTCTTCGATTACTGCGGTAACTCCTGCACCCATTTGCTCTGCAGTTCTTTTTCTTTTCTGACCAGCTAAAATACAATTAAAATATGTCGATCAATTAAACGGTACACACTGAGACGGCCTCACTGTGTACCACCACATGCTGTCTCACTGTGTACGAAGTGCACGTATTTTAAAAATCGACTGCAAACTTTACTTGGACGTTCCAGACATGAAACTCCACTTGGACGTTCCAGTCATGAAACTCCACTTAGGGGTTATGTTTTAATCATTGCCAAACATGATAAGTAAAAAGCAATTACGAAAATAAAAGTTTGAAATACGAAAACTATCATATAGCTGAGCATAATTTGTAAGTTCATACCGTGAAAAAACGTTTTTATTTTATATATTCTAAAATATTTAACACACTCGCTCACAACAGTAAGGACCACACATAGATCTGCAGTTAAAAGTAAAAATTTGGCTCTATATTTAAAATTATTTTGAATGTATCACTGTGAAATATGTCTTACTGTGTATAGTGGCCTTTTTTAAGTTGTACAGCAATTTCGTATAAAATTCCGTCATTTCTCATCCGGGGTACGGTATTTTGGCTCTCACAACCTGGCAACACTGCACGATTCTGACAGTTGCTTACTCAGTATTTTTATGGCTGTAGTCAGTGGTGAATGTGTGTAGAAGTTTTTGTTTTTTTATAATTGTAGCGGTCGTGCTCAAAAGGTAATATTTTACAAATATTATTGTTTATTAGCTATATTAACTTCTGCAGCAAAAATATTCGGAATAAGTTGTGCAGGTGTTTAGTTTGATCGCGGACAACTAAAGTAGTTTCCTAACCTTACATTTGCAGTAGACTGTAACCGTAATTTAGAAATAAATATACATAAACTAACTTATTATTACTGTTATCTGTCGTTAGATTTTGCAATTACATCATTTGTTCATTATTTTAGAACCATATAACGAAAAAATGTCTGTAAATTATTTTCGTCCAAACAAACGCTCGTGGTGCCATCTCTTATCTTTAAAATTGAATATTAAAGTATGGAAAATTCAAACTTATTCTCCTTTCGAAATTCATTAATTATTCAGCAATTATATCAGGATGATCAAAATAGATGGAAAATAGTTCTTTAAATTAGTACAACGATGGTGTTTATGTATTAAACAAGACACAATTATTCAAAAATACAACAACTGTGGTTAATTAAAACTGGCAATTGCAATACTTGCCCATCTTGCAGCTGTAATATTTTTAAATCAGGATTATTAATACAAAAATTAGAATATACACAGGGTTGAACAAAAAGTGTTAAATATACGATATTTGCACTTCAAGAGTAGGTAGAGTGGCTTCAAAGCAAGAAGTACATAGGCGTGGCTACAGTTATGCGCCAATAGACGGTATCAGTGGCGTAGCAATAGGTATTTTTAGGGAGGCACATTAAAATTCCCATTTTAAAGGACAACTTTTCATGCTGATTTATTTTTGGTTTCAAATGCTAAATAAATTAGCATGTCATAAGAAGTACAAGCTCTACCAGAAGCTTGCGAGGCCGCCCTCAGCTAAACGCTTTCCGCGGCGGGAGGACTCTCCGTGCGTCACCCGCTCCATTCCGCGCGAGGAATTATTACTAAATTTGCCCGTTTTGCTGTGAATTTTTGCCAAAGCTGTGCATGGAACTTCGCCATTTGGTCGTGGCAGTATTTTAGACAACAGCGCCCAAACTCCTTTTTGATATTATATATATAATGCTACACGCAGGCCATTCAGGCCCATAGCTTTTTGATATTATTAACGGGTTAATAGTCATGGAAACATGTAAACAAAATGACACGACGAACGGCAATGAACTGAATACAACAGCGGAAATCACCTTGTTGAACGTAATGGACTCGTCCGGACGTTTCTAGCGTTCTGTGCATCTATGACGCGGTGTACTTTACAAACTGAAAGACTTCTAGTGTTGTCTTTTGACATTATTTTATAGGAGTGTAAGGTGCACCTACTGGTAGACTTTGGCTGTTTCAGATAAGAAATACGTACTGGTAGATACCCAATTGATCAGTAATCCTACGCTTACTGTTCGCATTATTAGGAATAGGAAATTATGGTAGTTTGCAGATTATTTAATGAATTGTTAGGTTGCAGATTGTCCATAAAAGAAATGCCTTTCCCTTGGTGTGATTTCTTAATTTCGGTTAGGTTTTACTTTGCAAGTATAATATTAAAATATGAGGTTTGATTGGAATATTAAATAGGTAAAGAGTTAATGGTAGGTTCTTCTGGGTTATGCCGTGGTCGTCGATTTGAACTTGACGTTTCGCTGCTCATGCTGTCGGCTTCTTCAGAAGTTTTCTAAAGACTGATGTTGGTGCCTTTTGCTCCTGGTTATATACCGAGGAGCCGTTACAGTTGGCTGCTCATGTAGATCTAGTATGTTATTGGGACTTGTCGTTTTTCCGCTTGGTTGCTCACGTGAAACTCCCGGTTGAAATTGTTTAGATTTTTAATAATTTCTAGGGATTAACGAATAACACGACGGAAGTATTTTTTAGTCCTGGCTAGTATGTTTACGGAGTCGTAATTTATTATGTAATCTCCTGGTCCTAATACGTGTTCTGCGATGGCTGATTTTTGTGTGTTTCTAAGTCGTGTCTGGCTCTGGTGTTCTTTTATTCGACATTGGATGCTTCTTCCCGTTTGTCCGATGTAAGATTTGCAACAAGTACATTGGAGCTGGTAAACGCCTTCTGTATGTAGTCTGGGCAAAGAATTTTTGTTGGAGGAGATCAATTGTTCGACCTTTCTTATTGTATCATAGCGGACTCGGATGTTTTTCTTTTCTAAGATCTTTCTTATTCGATCAGTTACTCCGGCGATTAAAGGAAGGCAGGCGTAATTTTTAGGTTTAGGTTGTTTCGGTTTTGTGGTGTATTGGCACGCTTTCCTGATGTCTCGTCAACTGTAGCCATTCCTGTGTAAAGCTTCTTCCACATTCTCAGTTCTTGTGGTTTACTGTCCTCGTCACAAATAGCGTTGGCCCGATGAATACGAGTCTTGATCAATGATCTCTTTTGTTGGGGACGATGGTGAGAAGAAGCATGCAGATAGCGGTCAGTGTGAGTCTTCTTTCGATACACTGTATGGCTTAATCTGTTGTTAGTGGTTCGTTTCACTAAGACATCCAGGAAAGGTAGGCGTCCATTTTCTTCAGTGTCCATAGTGAATCTTATTTTGGCATGGTGGTTGTTAAGTGTTCCAAGAAAGCTTCAAGAGCTGTTTTTCCGTGGGGCCATATAACGAAAGTGTCTTCGAAGTAGCGGAACCAGCATTTAGGTTTGAGATAGTGTTGGAAAATTTCTGTAAGTTATTTTTCGTTACGAACGTTTGCTAACTTTCGGGAATTTATGAGAATTTTGGGTAATTAACAACCACCGCCATTGATAGTTGCCACTTTTATAGAGAATTTATGGCTACATAAAACTTGATAGAAACTCAAAGGAACTGGGTGATGCATCAGGTTCAATAACAATAAAAATTAGAACATAAGTATTTATTCAACATTATACTAAGTAATAAAACATTTAAAATATTGTTAATAACACCAACCAGTACTCATACTGGTTTTATTATTAATATTTTTATGTCTAAAGCATTCCCAAACTAAACCTTTACAATTCCGCATATTTTACTTATATAAGTACTTATGTCCTATTCTCTTATCCGCAACAAATCAACAAAAACTCCAACGTGAACGCGATGTTACCACAAAAATGCCATTAAAAGAGCTCGAAAGTCGAAATCTCACAAAGGCCAAACCAAACTGCTATTTTGCAATTGCAAGTCTATTCGAGTCGACACCTGAGCAGAATGTAAACAGTGCGGCACGCAGCGTACAGCGCACCGAACAATGTTGTCATATCAAACAAAATTGTTTGGTAACGTTCGCTTCATATATTCTCGGTAACTTTCCGATAAATTCTCGTCAACATTCTCTTATAATTTCCCCAAATGGGAACTTTCGTTTCAACGAGAGCGAACTTTAACGTAAATTACGGAATTTATGGGAACGTTCGCTCGGTAAAGTTCGCTACTCACAACACTAGTTTGAGATGGCTAGACTGAATAGCTTCATCTTCAAAGGCTTCTATAAATATGTTAGCAATGACTGGAGATAACGGGGATCCCATAGCGGCTCCTTCCTTTTGCTCATAGTACATTTCTTCCCAAAGAAAGTAGGTTGTCGTGAGGCACATCTTTACTAACTCTGAGATGTCTTCTCGGAGTTGTTGAGGAACAAAGCATTGTTGTATGAGATTTACCAAATCTTCTACTGGTACGTTGGTGAACAGGGATTCCACATCGAAACTGACCAACATGTCCTGGTTCGTTACTTTTAACTGAAATAATATTTCCATGAAATGCTCAGAGTTCTACACGTAGGATTCTGTTCTGCCTACGTATGGTTGTAATATGTTAGCGAAGTATCTGGCTAGTTCATACGTAGGAGATCCGCAAGTGCTAACAATTGGCCTGACTGGAACTTCTGGTCTGTGGATCTTCGGAGGTCCGTAAAGTCTGGGCGGTCTAGTATCACTAGGCAGTAGTCGTCGATGTTCCGCCTCTGGTATTAATGAGCTCTTGATAGCTCCTCTAATCTGGCGTTCTATCTTCGATGTGGGGTCCTTCTTCAGTGTTACGTACTGTTCATTGAATATTTCCTTCCCGTAGAGGCGTTTAATAGTCGAATGCATTCGACTATTAAACGGCTCTACTATTTTCAAGAAGACTAGGAAACTGGACAAGTTACGGAAGAACAAGAGTCAACTACTTGCATCGTTGGTGTTCTTGAACCGTTGCCGTGACAAAGGAGTCAAATCTAAAGAATCGCAGTTTTTTTTTTACATTTTCTATCGCTTTCCACATGGCATCACACGTTTTGTTTTTATACGGATTGATCATTATCTTATAGAATTGAAGAATAAGATGCCGTGAATGTTTTCTTGAACTTTCCAAATGTGAACCCATCGTTAGTTTGTTATAGTAGAACTCCCTCAGCGATTGTATTTTCAAAAGTATGTAGGAAGTTGAATTACTGTATTTTGTTCATTTGGATCTCTTATGGTACATAAAAATATTGTCAAAAAGAATATACTAAGAGCTTAATACTATTACATTTAACATTATTTTTCCAATGTGTATTCATTGTGCACTTTTTGTCTCTTTTTATACTTAAAACGCATGAAACAATCTAACAGTATCAACTGACATTTCTTAATTATTTTATTTGAAAGGTGAAACAAATGCATGTTAACTTGTATCAAATCGATAATAGCCAGTCGGTATATTTTACTATGGTACAAGGTGCTATTGGCCAATGTTCTAAATTTAAGAGATGAGGACTGGCCCAAAATGTAGTGAATGATATTCCCACGCTAATAAATAGTAACTTTGGCTATTAGTAAACTGAATTCTATTAGAATATAAACATTTGTTAGATTATTTTAGCATTCTCTTCTTGGCAATCATAGCTTTTTTTCTGTTGGTGATACTGAAATTAAGTTGCGTCTTGAATCGATAGCGTCTTAAGAGTTAAAAAAAATATGGTAATTCCAATTATTATAAATATATTTGTTTTTATAGAATATTAAATATTATACTTAACATATATTGTCAATTGACCAATATTATCCATTATACCAGTACTTGTTCCTGTCCCCTAAAAAATGAACTTTTTTTCTTCTATATCCTTTTTTCCGTTTAGTGGGCGTCGGATATGGACTCCACCCGTTTCTTTGATTTCTTCCTGTCCTTTGCGATCTTTATCATTTCCTCCATTGTTTGGCCTCTCCTTCCCCAGCTCTTCTATTCTGCCCATCCTGTTTTTCCTTGGTCTTGCTGCTCTTTCCTCTTTTATTCCTCTCGCCTGTATTGCTTTCTTCACGGTTCTGTCTTTATCCATTCTGTAGATATGCCCGAACCATTTCAGTTGCTTCTCGCCTACTATCTTGTTTATTGACTTTTGTTTCAAATCTTCTCTAATTTTTTCATTTCAGATCCTGTCTATTTTTGTTTTCCCTGCTATTCCTCTGAGATGTTTCATTTCTGCTGCTGTTAGTTTCCTTTTATGTTTCTTTTGTAATGGCCAGCATTCGCTCGCATATAATATTGTTGTGATTACTATTAGTTTGTATAAGTGAAGTGTTGTTTTTGTTGTAAGCTCTGATTTTCTATCTACAGGGTGATTCAAATTAAGTGCGCACCGTTGCTATCTTTGTTATTATTAATTTTACGAAGTAGGTTAAATTAGCAAACTAGTAGTGTTTTTGGCGCTGATCAGTATGCAATTAATAAAAAACAATCGAATATCGAGTTTGCGACAAAATTAAAAACTTTTAGTTTTTTTTAATGGAACACCCTGTATATATTTCAAAAACTTAAAATAAAAATTTATTTGTGATATGAAAGTCTGATATACTATTGTCTTAAAATGAATATTAAAGAAGTTAGGTGAGATTTTAGTTTACCTATATCAACAATACACCGTACTTATAAAAAATTCTATAACGTAAACATCAGAACTGTCAAAATCAATTTGTCGTACGTTTGGTTGTCGAAAGTAATTAGTGTTGTGTATTTATTTCAATTAAAAACTTGAAACAAGCCTGCAATGAATTTTTACAGTAGAATAATGTATACATTTATCTATAAACTGAAACTTGCGATAACTTCTTTAGTATTCATTTTAAGGCAATAGTGTATAAAGACTTTTATATCACAAATTCAAAATATACAGGGTGCTTTATTTAAAAAAAAATTTTTTTTTATTTTGTTGCCAATGAGTTATTTGATTGTTTTTTTATTAATTGCATATTAATCAGCACCGAAAACTCGACTAGTTTGCTAATTTAACCTACTTTGTAAAATCAATAATAACAAAGATAGCAATGGTGCGCATTTAATTTGAATCACCCTGTATATCGTTCTGTTTAGGGTGTAGTATAGATTGTGTGTTCTTCTTCGTCTGTTTATCTTTGCATCTATTCTTCCATCTTCCGTTCGTATGCTTCCTAGGTAGTTTTGGTACTTGTTCTATTGTTTTCTTTACATGTTATGTTTATTTTCAGTTGGTCCATTTATTATCAAAACTCTTGTTTTATTCGGGTTTATTTCCATTTTTAGTTTTTTTATCTCTGTCCATATATCCATTTGCTTCTGAGCTTTGTTGTGCGTATCCACTATTATGACTATACTAGCAACCAGTGAGACAAATGTCTCATTTAATAAAACAAAAAAGACGGTTTTTCAAATAGAACGCGTATTAAATAAAAACAATAATATTTTTTAAAATCACGTGATTGAAATTCAGTTCCTGACCTGACATGACCATTCCAAACATATAACTTTCATAACTTTTTTCTCTATCTCTTACGGTTTGGCTGCTGAAACAGCGTCCCGGACGGCCCAGCGTCCCGGACGGACCAGCGTCCCGGACAGACAAGTCTATTAGATAAAGGATCATCCGCGTAAAGAAGATTATCTATTAGTATTGAGCTGAGGTTTTTATATCCTACTATTTTCTTAAGTGTCTCTCGTCGAGTGTTCTTTAGCAGCCTGTCCATTGCAATAATGAAAAGCAAAGGAGCTCAGGCTATCGCCTTGTTTAATGCCTTTTTTCATCTCAAAAGTTCTTGATCTTTTCCCCTCTATTTGGATTATTCCATATACATTTTCATAAATACTTTTTACTGCATTTATTAGTTTTTCTGTGACTTTTAGTTCCGTTAGACAATTCCATAGGATTACCTTCACTATATTGTCAGAGGCTGCTCCTAGATGTATAAAAATCAATATAATTGTGTGTCCATTTTATTTGCTCTTTCTATTAGGTTTCTTAGTATCATTTGTTTTTCTCTGTGGTCTAAAAGCTGCTTGCTTGTCTTTCATTTTATTTTCTACTTTGCTTCTTAGTCTTCTTTCTGTTAGTCTTGTATATATATTAAAATGCACTGTAGAAAGGCAGATGGCTCTGTAGTTGTTACAATCTGTCAGTTAACCTTTCTTATATATTGTTACTATAAGGTTCCTTTGCCAGTCTTTCTTTATTTGTTGTTCCTCCCAAGCTTTGCTGCATACTTTCCAGACCCATATAGCGATCTTATCGCCCGCCACTATCATTTCAGCTTCTACTTCGTCCTCGCCGCAGGCTTTTCTCGTTTTTAGTGTGCTAATTGCTTTGCATACTTCTTCTCTAGTTATATTTGTAACTCCTTCAACCTCTTCTCTTGGGTGTTCTGTATAATACTCTGTTTCTTCTTTTTCCTTATCCTCTTGTCGCTCTGTATTCATGTTGAATTTTTCACTATAGTATTCTGCCCATACTTCTAGATTCTCCTTTCGTTATTGCTCCATTTTTATTTTTAATATTACTGATTGCTTTCTTTCTTTTTTGTTTGCCAAATTCTTCTCAGTTTTTGGCCTCTTTTACTCCTTTTTTAGCTTCATTTCTTCTCTTGATATATTCTTTCTTATCTTGTTCGGTTTTCGTTCTTAGTACTTTTTCCAAACTCCTTTTTTTCTTCTTACTAATTCTTTCTCTTAAATTTTGTATCAAACACTTTTCTTCCGCATATCTTTTCCGGTCTGTTTTTCATTATATCTTTAAAATTGCTCCATAATTCTTCTAAATTCCATTCCTGTGATTTGTCGTCTTTTAAGTTTAGCTCTACTTCTAATTGTTTCTGGTATTTCGTTCTTATTTCTTTAATATTCAGCTTTTCCATGTCTATTTTACTGTATCTTGGTTCTTATGTTTTCTTTATGTTAGTCTTCATTATCACCAATTTGTAGTCTGTCCCCAGTTCTGTTTCTCCTTCTACTTTTGCCTCAGTGATGAATTTTTTGGCCTCTTGTATATATACCATATAGTCAATTATACTCCTTGCTTTTCTTTCTCTCGTTTCAAACTTATACCGTTCTTCAGGTGATTGGTAGAAAAATGTATTCCCTATGAGTAGATCATTACTTTGGCAAAATTCGAGCATTTTTTTACCATTATTATTTATTTATTTTCTCCATCTCTACCGTCTGGTTTTGTCCTATACATCCCATTCCTATCCTTGGATCATTCTATTCTTGCATTGGATAATAATTATAATCTCATTTTCTCTCTTACCAAGTCGAGTGTTTCTTATAGGTTTTCGTAAGACCGTCTACTGGTGCATATATTTGTCTCTCTATTTTCAATTCGATTGCGGTAAGTCTTGAGCTTAATTATTGAAGTATCTTTGTTAGTTGTTTGATTATTTCTTCCGGTAAAATTAACAAAATTACAAATCTGTACTGACTTTCACTATTTAGAATCCAGTGTATAAGTTTAGAGCAGTTGTTACATTCTAATGTGTGCGTCTTCTACTTACATATTTTTTTCTCTCTTGCTTTTCATTCATTTTTGCTGGGTTACCGACCTTCCTTATCCTGTATTCTATGGAATTTCTAACTTTTCTGATTCTGAATTTTAAATTCATACCGTGTTTTCTATAATCACTTTATTATAACACTAACTTGATCATTTTTCACGCTTTTCTTTCTTCCTTCGCTATTTCCCTAGGCTTTCATTGGATCTCTCTTTCTTTTACCATTAGGTCATTTATATATATTTGTTTCCCCTTCAATTTATTCTTATTTTCCATTATCTTTAGTTTATCTTCCGAAGTTTCTACTTCCAATATCGTTAGACTACTTCTATTCATTTACTTAATCTGGTATGCTTCTTAGTATTCGCTTGGGTAAACTTCTATATTTCTCCTCTTCTTCGTTCTCTCTCTCGGTTCTGACTTGTATTCCAATTTTGCTATCCTTGGTTTTAATTCTTTAAATTCCATTTTCACCTTCTGTATTTCCTCCATGTACTGATTTTGTTCTTGTATGATTTTAATTTAAAGAAGCTGTGTGGCGCAGTTGGGTAAGCGCTAGGCTTGCATTAAGCAAGTCCTCGATTCGAATCCCGCTGGGGTCGGAATTTTTCCGTAGCCTTGGCGATTGGAATCGGTCTCGGTGAGACCATTCACAGTTGGGCACCAAATTAACTGTGCTCTACTCAGAACCACAGACTTAAGAGATAGAGTAACAAGCTCAACATACCACCAAGACACACACCTCACACAATGGTTGTTGAGCAAGCACCAAAGGCGCGCTCCAACTCTGTATCCCGAATCCGCGGCAAGTTGAGCATTGTACCAGGTGCCAGCGCATAAAGCACCAGCCTCTACACCCCAAGGTAAATGAGGTTACAGATTATACATGCATGATTTTAATTTCTGCCATCATTTGTCCCATCATCTGCTTCAGTTCTTCCATATCGCTTATGTCACGTTTTTCATCTTCCCTTTTTTAACGGTCGTTGGCGTTCTACTTGTGTTTTTTTTTTAGCTTTTGAAAATTTCTGGCGAATTGTACTCTTTTTTCACTTCTTCCGAAGTTGATACTTTGCTCTCTTTCGTCACGCCTTTATTGCTATACATCAGCCTCCATCGCTTTTATTTACCTTCACTGGATTTCCTGGGTTTTGCTATTTTTTGGGTAGATTGGCAACGTCGCTTTTCTTGCTGGTACAAATTCGTTTGTTTACTTTTGGAATTAAAATTCCTAACCTCACTCGACCGTACACTATAAAAGGATATTTGGACATTTGTGACACTTCCTACTGGTCTTCTATTCTTCCACTGCTATTTATCTTCGTTCCTTACACCTTCTCTATTCCCATTGTGTCAGTTAGCTCAAGAAAGCCCCAAAATGAGAATCTTATGTTGGAAAAAACTCAAAACACTACTTCATCCTTAGGCAACATACTGAACATTTCTCTGCTATTCTTAGATACGATTATTGTGTAATTCAATGGCCTTCTAATTTTTATTTTAATGCAAACATTAGAATATCTTAAATGCAACAAGTATTGTGTCTTAAATACTGAGTACCAAAATAAATAAATAAATAAATAAAACGTTTGATAATTGTGTACAAGCTCTCCATAGATACACAATTGGAATTACGAATAGAGTATACGATTTATTAAAAGCTTAGTGAAGAAAATAGTCAGTTTTGTTAATCTAATTTTCTAGTTTCAAAGCCACTAAAATTTTCCCATCTAGCTTTCGCAATCGTGGAGATTAAATGAATAAACCTTCTAAAACAGAAGAGGTTGATGGCGTCAAAAGTGTGAATGTAAAAAGACTGCCGATATAAACATAAAATGATTGAAATAACTAGAACTAAACCTGGAACAGTTAGAAAGAATTCAATGTAATAAGGGCAATAGTTAAAAATTAAATAAATACATTTTTGAAAAGTGCAGAAAGGCGCAGAATTCACCAAGGATGAATTAAATCGATAGGGCCATTACTTTAACCATCGACCAAAAACATTTTTAAAACAATAAATAGCTTCTAAACCATGTCATTTCTTATTATATTAAAGATTCTATTTCAATTATTTTAAAAACAATCAAAGATGATTAAAAAACAAAGAGAATATTATTGCACTTAATTTACATTGATTAAAAGTGTAGTTTTAATTATTTTAAATATGTAAAATGGAACTTCTTCACTGCCCACCTTTAAATGGTGTCTTAATAATGTCAAAAGAATAGTTTTCTAAGTATCATAACCTCTAAATCTAAACAAAGTCCAATTAATTTTTTTAATATTGTTCAACATTAGAATCGGCCACTATGCCCCAATTTAACCGACCTAGTATGTCTTACCATTTTTGAAATCCCAATGGTGGGCTACGAAATTGAATAACCTTGTATGTAACAATTGCTACCTAGTAAGTTAAATATCTCAAGTGCTTTATCAATATCACATCTTGATCATAGAAGAAAACTTACAAACTTATTAAATCAATTTAATATTTAATACAAAATTCATCCCCAATAAATCACAATAAGATATTGTACTCCAAATCACGTAATCTCAAATTGTAATTTGCGCTCTTAACAAAGCCATTACCGCATCCATTTTGAGTGCGGTCATGAACTATTACCAAACCCGAAATCAACTTTTTTTCGGTTGGTAACATTGCACGAAATGTCAGTGTGAGTTTAAAGTTATAGCCAATGACACTAATGACAGTAAATTAACCGTAGCATTTTCGGCAATTTGCCGTATTTCTGGCGGAGTGCAGGAAATATCTGAATTCATTGTGAAACACTACTCCACACTAATTTTACAATTTCATGTGCAAACGCTTGTGAAAAATGACATTTATGTTGAGTCTACTTAATTCAAATTTAAAATTTTGTTTTAAATGTATGCTTTACAATAAAACTGTTACCAACTGTTACAAAATTCCCTAAATTACCAAAATTGATTTTATTTGTAGTAAAACGGTATTTAACTTGCAAATTAGAAAAAATTTTATTAATAAATTTTATAAAATAGTCAATTTTACACAAAAATCGTAAAAAGTTCATACATTACAAATTATTGCTAAATATAATCAAATATGCAAAATCCAGAAAGTATGCTCAAAAACGTATAAATATGCAAAATATGCAAAATGAAATTTGGCTTAAATTATTTGTTTTCACATAATTAGTATACATATACAAAAAGTTTCGCCGGCATATCAATTATACAAAATATGCATTTGCCATATATCAGCTTTAATAATCACATGTAATATTTACATGATGTAGGCATAGGTTTTGTGTATTTTGTGCAAAAAATTTCTGGTAGACATATTGAATGAAGAGCAGCCTTTTGCGTATACTAGAAAATAGTCACAGTGAAGATGATTTTGGTTAATTCGAGGACGAGTGTGATGCTGGCTTAACTGGTTGTTGCTAGTTATATTTTCTATTATTTTCTTGGAATTACATTTTTGTTGAATTATTTTGTCAGAATTGTAGATTGTTTTCATTAAATAAATGTAATTTTTGTAACACTTGTAACAGTTTATACCGCTAGTCTTATTATTTTTAAAGGAGGTTTCGACTGAACTGGGTTTTCGGAAATTTTTGTGTATAACATTACGGTACAGTGCTCGCAGCGAATATATTCGTAAACGGGAAACTGCGCCAAGCGTATTTACTTGCGAGCAGCGGTTTTGGCATGCAAAACACTAGCAGTCTCTCAACCTCTATTACGCAGTTAAAGGGTTAAATCGGTAAAACATACTCTCTCAAATCATTAATATAAATACTAAAAAGTAACAGTCCTAGGTGTATACCCTGTGGGACTCATGATGTTACATTGTAGGTGAATGACTAGAGTTTCCATATTTCAATATAACAATTTCTTGACAAGATTACGAGAGGGGCTTGTTGGTAAGAGAGAATTCATTACTCTAACTTTTTTCATGTATTTGTTTTATTTTTTGTAATAATTTTACAAATACTAGAAACTAAATACTGAAGAACCACATTAAATTATTAATCATAAAGGAAACTAAAAATTAAAAAACTTAACAGGAACACAAAAACTAAACACTAATAAAAATTGTATTCTTAATCTCAGTATATAATGGTTATTAATATACTAAACACTACCTCTACTATCAATTCATATTTGCATCTATTACTACTGCTGCTGTTGGAACTTAATATTTCATTTAACTTTTATTTACATTAAATGGAGATAAAAGTATTATTCATACAAACCCATAATTAAAAGGCGTATTTCATAAAATATACAATTTTTATAAGCAAGTAGTTGTAATTGTATATGAGGTATAGGAACTAGAACTTCCAGAAATCGCCCAAAATTGGTTAATCGTAACATTTTCTTGGAAAATTGGGACATTCTGGGGCAACATTTCGTTGCAAGACAGCTCCAAATCGGTAAAATCCCGAAAAATCTGGGCATATGATAACCTTACATATGACTGATAATTTGCAAGATAAACAATTTGGTGACGGTTATACAGGGTGTATCGAATCGGTCGTATAAAAAGTGCACTGCAATATTCTATGCCTAAAACGAAAACCTATCTGCTGCATTTTTTGGTAAATGACATTCAAAACTGAGAATTAACACTTGTTTATAATTACGTTATTAACAACAACATAACAAAAATTTACAGAAAGACCACTTGTCTGAGCAGCGTTAATCACATTAAAGTACGAATATTCTCATACATGCTCTAATTACTATTCTCATTATAACATCTAATACTGTAATTTAAAGTTCATTTTAAAGCCCACAAAATAATAAATATAGTTAATAAATTTAACCATTTCATTTGATTTATTATTTGTTTACTAATTTAATTCATTTTTAATCAGCAATGGGGAAGACGGGAAAGTCGTCTAGCAAGAAACCAGCAAACAAGAAGGAAAATAGTAAACTTCTCACTTGGCGAGAAAAACTTGAAAAATATGATATTAATAGTGTCTGTTTAAAATTCGTCCCTAATGTCATGATAATGGCGGAATTAAGCACGGATTTTAGTGTAGCCATAGATATATTTTACCACGGAGCTCAAACCCGCTCGACGAATGTCCTTTCTCTTAATTGGAGGAATTTTGTAGAACATCTTAAAAAGCCAGTAGCTCCCACTAGACTTTCCACCTCAGGACTCAAAGACGATTATGCTTCAACATATAAAGCAGCTACGGATGAAGCTAGAAAATATTTATTAAGTGGCCCATCTTTAGGCGACCATATACCTAGCGAATTATGTGCTAAATTAATAAAACTCGAAATAATAAAAATGATAATCAGTTATTCGGTGATTAATAAGCAAAAAAAATCTTCTCTTGGCTCGGAAAAAATAAAAGGTAAAAAGAGAGTGAACACAACAAAAGAAAGTCCTAAAGAAAGTATTTGTGTCGAGAAAGAACAATTGTATGTTTTAATAATTGGATGCTATGATCCATACGTAGTCGAAGAACTATTTAAGTGTGGAGTAATGATGAGTGCAATTATTGAGATTGCATATTCCCACACAGTCTTTCACAGAATGGAGTGTAGAGAATACACATCCACATCTACATCTTCTGCCGATACAATTTCTGAAATTGTAGAGCTTCAACTTGACCCGGGAGTTATGCTTCATATGAACTTAGGTGACCGAAGCCTCACAGAATATTCAATTTTGTCATCTGTGATAAACGACTCATCCGATTTGACATCTTCTAGTTCAAATGTTGATCCTAAATGCAGGATGATTTGCTATTTTTGGACAATACTTTATAAACAGATAGATGGAGAACACTTCGCTGGATTTTTATCAAATACTCCTCATCTTAGAATATCTCCCATTTATGCTGCAGCTCCCACAGAAGGTACTTTGGATTATGAGCGACAAGCTTCAGAATTGTTTGCTCATGTTTGTAGACAAATTATGAAATTAGTTGATGCTAAACGACAACATGCAAACTATTTACAGCATATGAAAATACATAATTTTGATTTACCTCCACAAAAAATGTCAACACATTCTTTCACAGAATATAAGAAAGTAGTAAATAGTGTTCCTCCAGAATGTGTTACGGTTGAACTGCTTTTGCATGGTGTAGTAGAAGAAATATGTACACGACTACCAGATGCTGTAAAATCTTCTTCTAAAGGAGTTGGTCGTAAATCTACTTCAAGTAAAATGGCCAAAGAACCCCATTCCAGTACAGAAGTGAGAAAATCAATTATATCGCAAACACGTTCATCTTTGAATGCATCTAAAACTAAATCTCCTTGTAAAGGACTTTGTCGTAAATCGACTTCAAGCAAAATGGCCGAAGAACCCCATTCCAGCACAGAAGTGAGAAAATCACTTATATCACAAACACGTTCATCTTTGAATGCATCTCGTCATTCTAAAACTAATACTCGATCTCGAGAAAGCAAAACTATATCTCACGAAAGCTTAACAAGAGGAAGTCAGTCAATATTAAAAGAAATATCAAATAGGAAACAAATATTACTGAAACTTGCTAATAATTTAATACTTTTTAGAAGAAATTATGGGCCATTTAATAGAACTGCATTCTTGCACCATGAAGAAGGTTGGAATAATCCGAGGACAAAAATTAAACTATCGAAAAAAAGTTTTACGATTCATGAAAGTAGCTTACTGGAAATAGAAACTTTATGCTATTCAAGATTACCTCTGGATGTTCGTAAAATATATACCAAAGGATTACTGCGCTTCCCTCTTGCTCGATTATGGCAACGTTGCCAGGGTTTAAATGCACAAATTTACGTGAAAAATCACCTGATACAAGAACTGAGCGCACGCTTTCATTTACCTAGAGATGAAGTAACTACTGCCATGAATTTGATTTTCTTTAATTCACTTATGTGCTTAGGTGGTAATACAATACCAAATAAACTGTCAAAGCCAACATGTGATTATGTTTTTTGTAGCAACTGGAAAGTAGATGAATTACAACTAATGGATATATTTAGAGCGTGTATTAGCGATAGTGATTTAGTGTCCATGAGGCATAAAATTCCCGATGAACAGATATGCGTAAAAATTCCACATTTAGACATGATCAAAACATTAAATGTTTATGAGACAACATATATCCCATCATACCTGTGGTATGAACGATTATTGCCAGTAGTTGCCCTGCAGCAACTTAAAAAAGCATATCTTGATTATGTGTGTGTCGACACGGAGTTTTGTCCATTTACTGATTGCATTTTGCTACGTTTTCATAACGATGTTGATTCATTTGGAATAAAATCAAAAACATGGAATCAGAGTATTCGAACACCAGTTTGTCTGCGAGACTTTTGTAAATACGTTATGCATGATGAAGCCATTTGGCTGAAGGAGCAAGAAGAAAAGTACAAATCAGAATTAAATGATCCATCGACATCCAAAAATAGTTCAAAGTGTGAGAATCGCTACAGATTTTATGGTTTTGACTATGGTACATCTCGTTTACAATTAACTGGAGCGACAACAATATTTCACAGTTTAGATGGATATAAAGTAACTGTCGATAAGACTACTATATTGGGACAACCAAGAAAACTGTCGATAAATGTAACGATTAAAGATCATAGTTTTATTGTCCATTATATTGACAAGAAACGCACTCCAAAGGAACCTTTTATGTGTCACATTGTACTGGCCGATGGCACTATAATAGCTTTCAACAAGCCACCCAAAATTAATAACAGACAATTAATTATTGGAGAACTGATTAAGAAACGTAAAAAGCGTAAGGTCAAACTTAATCCCAATTCAATTTATCGACCTCGAGACAAAAACTTCTTTTATACAGTGGACATGAGGATTTGTGGCGAAAACCATTTACAAAGCGAAAACTTAATTGACTCGTCTAAGAATTCCGTAGTAGCTATTTATCGGATAGTTCCTTCGCACCTAACAGGATTAATAGATTCAAAACACAATCCCACCATAAAATTTGTTACAAAGGGTCAGTCATTGGTAGCAGTTGGTGATGCTGTCACTCCAATAGATAAAGAAGCGTGTGACTGCTATAAGTATAACACATTTCCCAAAAATTATGTAAATCTATGTCGGCCATCAACTGACGATTTTTTTAAAAATGCTCCTATGCCAAGTCCAGATCAGTCGGATCTCAAAATCAACAAAGATTCAACGCCTTCATTAAAAGGTAATGATAATGCTTCTGTTGAAGAGTGTGTTATGGAACCTTTTGAACCATGGCGTTACCGAAATATGTATGATACATCTGTATTTGATAAAATATCCTCAGCAGAACAAGAAAAATTTGAACGGATTTCCATACCTGATGATAGCCTTGAATCAATAGCAAGTCACCTTAGTATTTCATATGATTCTTTAGTACTTGATAAAGCAAAGCAGATGGAGACATTTCGTTTAGATTTCACAGGATTGCATTCAATTCTCACTCCCAGTACATCCATTTGTACTTCCCCATCTACTACTACGATAAAAGTATCCACTAACATGAGCGAAAGCAATAATATTGGTACACATTCACTAGAAGTTGACAAAAATGTTGAAGAATTAGTCTTACGTCTGCGAGCTCTAAGCTATGGCGATGATGTTCCATTTAATCCTGAAGATGTATCTGACTCGTCCAGTGAATGTTGCACTTCAATGGAAATTCGACAGTCTACGGTTTTTTGTCAAGTTAAACTAAATCATGAAATTTTTCCATCACTTACCAATATCGAAAAAGGAGAAATTGAATTTTTCCCGCTAGATATGTCAAGTCCTAGGTATGGAGCTCCATATACTGACAATTGGAGACCACTGATTTGCCGAACATCGCAGAAAGCACCCGAAGTTAATAACTCTGCTACTACTTCACATGATCTATCACAGCATGCTACTACTTCACATGATCTTCTATCACAGTATACTGAAAACAAATTAACTACTCCTGATTTGACACATGCACCATTAACTCTTTGCCCTCCTTGCATGAAACGCTTGCTAATGAAAATTGAAGAGGGTAAACAACAACAAATACCATTATTTAAAATACTGTCGAGCAAGCTTCATAAATTTGTATATTCAAAACGTATAAAATCACATGTACATATACAAGTTGGAAAGAATATTATCAAATTATTATGTAAACACCCTTCCTACAAACTGAAAAAAACCGTAAAGGTAACAAAAATTTTACCAAAAAAAATGAGCAATGCTAAATTTGGCAATAAACAATTTTATGACATGAAATTATCTCTACCGACTGGTTTACTAATTTACACTACTCCTGGAGTAAACAAGGAGCCATGTAACATCAAGCAGCAATATCTGCACAAAGGTCCACAAACCAAAGCTGTAGTAGGAGAAGAATCCAGAGCTTTCATGCGAAGTGGACATTTAGTAATAAGAAAATGTGACGGCACTATTCGTATATTATCAACCAATGGACAAAGTATTCAATGCGAATTGCCACATAGGATTGAACAAACATATGTAAAATACTCAATAAATCGAAATAAATCGGTACGAAGCGGTGAAAACAATTATGTGTTACCCAGATTCAAAAGAAAAGTACGACGGTTAGTTTGTCATTTGCAGAAGCACGTTATAGGTGGAAAATACAAGTGTTACTATGTATATCCCAAACGAAGCCGCAGATATAATAAATCTAAGTGCACATTTCAAGCAACCAAGGATCCTCTAAAGTTCAATTTAATAGCAGATAATGGTAGAACTTTTACAATTACTGGGACTAAGGTCAATTATAAAGAAAAAATTTTCCAGTCCAGGCATGAATGTAGGGATCGTGATGGCTATCAGGAATTCTTTTACACACGAGATGATGGTGTCAAGTGTTTGATAACTGAAAATGGTGTGCTGACAACTGAATTTTACGATAAAACGAGAATATCCACTTGGTATACCATTGAACCAGAAATGATAGGAATAGATGAACCTGGTGCGAGTTCATGGGAAGCCGAGGTAGCACCTGGATCATCGTTACTTACATCATCACAAGCGAGCTTTATATTGAAGAGATATCTTCAATCGATCAACCTACAGCAAAATGGCTGGGTTTCAGTAAATATAGTTTATAAATTTGAACATCCTAATTATGCAACAGTAATATACAGCAGATTGGATCATAGGACAAAAATAATATTACCAAATAATACAATCATCACCGCATCAAGAAAAGGATTTTATGGAATCAACATAGACGGAGTAATTCGTGCCAGAATTAATAATGATCATATAAACGTGGAGTCAAACTTATGTCAAAACTGTTCTCAGTCTAGTGTTACTGCGATAAACGTAAAACCTATGTATGAAAACATGCATCCCATACCTGAAAATACTCGACTATTGAAAACTTATGATAGCTATAACAAAACATTTATTGTCAATTATGATGGAACTTACTGTAGAAACTCTGACTTTATAAACAGCCATTCTAACAGGATCGGTTGCAAAGTGCACAGTAAAGAAGACTGTGAAAAACTCTACGTTTTGAACAAAGATCTTTCAGCAATTAAGTTTTGGGATATTAAAGCATACCAAAGACGTATGACAGAAGCAACTAAATGTAAAAATTCTGTAGTTGAATTTTACGATAAAATTGAAAACCGTTCTAAAATGTACCATTACCTCCAAATTCGAAAATACACGTTCGACTCATATCCTGAAAGATTTACAACCTTTTATAAATACGACTATCTTATACCATCAAGATTTCAAAGATCTCCTGTAAGATCACCATTAGCTTATTGCTCGACACTTGAAATTCATTCTCTATCTGCTGCAATTACATCAGAATTACTCCAAGATTTAGTGTGCAAGTTACATTCATACCAAAGACATCAAAAATTCAGAAACGCAGCAGTACTGGAAAGTTACCTAAAAATAGTATTAGAAGAATTTTCATTACCGAGAAGAGAATTAGACATGGAATTTACAGCAATAGTTCAAAACGACAAGGCAGTAATGGCTGGACCAGGATTTTATCAAGAATATACATACGTTACTGCTAGAGATGTTTTCAAGCCGGTACCATTACATACAGAACTGAAGAAATGTCCTAAAGTGTATCATTTACCTCAGTTGCACAAAGAAGAAACAGCTAGACAATTATATACACCCGTACATATGGTAAGTTAATTTTAACTTATTTTGAGATTCACTAAATATTTATTTGCTATAACAAACTGCCTATTTGAGTGAAAATTTAAAACATGTAATACCAAATACCTGAAATGTTGAATGTCTATTTGCAAATTTCATTCAAAAAATGTTTGTTACGTCTCATATTGCCGTAAATTTCGATGCTAATGTGTTTTGCAGTTTTTATTCAAATTGTTACTGTTGTGTATCATTTTCTGTTTCTTTAAGTATTTTGTTCCATTACAATATAATATATACCATGGATTACAATATTTTTCTGGAAAAAAAAATCAAAAATTTTTAAAATTAAGATTCCATCACTTATAGTGGGGCAATTCTAAATTTATATCTAATTTCCGTTAGCGTACAACAGTAACCTACTAGTAAAAAAATAATTTCGTTCTTGGAAGCTTATTTTTTTGTACAAGGGTTAACCATTAAATTAATGGATAATTGTAGCATTATATTGCAATAGTAATTTAATTAACTGTTTCATAAAAAGTACTAATGTAAATGTACAAACCCTTGGAACAAAAAATGATTCTGAAATTACAAAATTGTCATGTAATTTTTAAATTCTTCGTACTAATTTTGTCGAGCTACAGTTGTTGATAATGTAGCCCTATTACCTAATTTGTTTTTTCTATCAATTTTTTTAATAAATAGTACCTAATTGTTGAAATATACATGGGCAAATGACATATAGTTTTTGACTACTTAAAATACAAAGCTGGTTCACCTGAAATTTTTATTAACAAAGTATTTGAGAAAAAAACTATTGGCATTAAGACAGTTCTTTTCATGTGAATATTCTTATGTTCTCTTAATTTTTTTAACCATGCTTACAGTTTTCACAACATGCCTTCATCCAAGATGTCTTTTGCGCATTCTCTATATTTTTTATCCCACACAACTACCCCTATTTTTAAATAACAAGCTTCACCATAAACAGCAAGTTTCTCATGTTTTTTGAGTCCTTCTGCAGTTAAAAATTTACAATTCACAGATTCTGTTTGGACAGATTATTTATAGCAGAATTTTAAAATGCATAATATTATAATATGCAATGTAATGTAATACAACAGTAATGAATCTGTGACGCCTATGACACGGCACTAAACACATAAATGAACGAGCTGGGTTTTATGCGTTAGCAATCACAATCATAAACGTTTTTCAGTTGAATGGGCCTTGTTTTTAAAAAGTATTAAACACTCCCAAGTGTATATGGCAACAATAGTACATTAGTAACCATGGTATCTATAGGTTATATGAAATTATTGTAAATTATTAAGACTTTCATTTTCACTAAGATAATAAATTTGTTTGTAATAGGCAGATAAAAGCGTTCAGTGTGGATGCGAGACCATACTAACCAATAAGTTCAGGTGGGATATGCTAGGCTTAAAAAGGCCGAAAAACATGTATTTCAAACCTGGAGGACAAAAAACGACGGAAACTGAAGAAGTAACCATGGAACAACGTGAAGCTAAGGTTCAGTTGATGACACACTTAAGAAAACTATCTGATAACCCTGAGAAAAAAACAGAAGCAATTACTTGTTATATTGAAAACTGTTACGAGAAACAAAATATGTCTGCTAATTTGGGCATAAATGTTATGGAGAATGGATACTTGAAATGTAAGAAATGCATGCCACCTGTGACCTTCACGAAACAAGAAAATGTACCTTATAAGACCAAACCGCTCACATCTACAAAGCTAAATAAACAAAAACCCTCTGGTGATCGACAGTTAAGTACTCAAAAACCCAATCACAAGCAATATAAAACCAGAAATTCTGAAATTCAGAAAACTACAACTACTCAAAAGTGTAGATGCCGTCAACTCATACTTCAGCATTCTACAAAGACCCGTCAGTCTACAACTCAAAATCCAAACATACATATATCCATGCCTTTCCAACCCGTTGGTCGGCCACCACTTACTAAGGAATTCCTAAAATTAATTTTCCTTCTTGCTCAACAAGGGGATAGACCAAGTACTTCTGTTGAGCAACCTACTACTGAAAATACCTATGCCGTTCGACAACCTGCTAAGAAAAAAAAGAAAACTTGCCAACGACGACTTACTGGTAAAAAATAATTTCAGCTGCTTCAATGCATTCCCCAAACATTGCTAAAAGTGCTGTATTAAAATATAAAAATTCAAATTTCTTGTATTTATTTACACATGTTCACTGTATATTCGCATTATATTTTATGTATGATGTAAATTATAATGTAATACAATATTCTTTTAATACGATTTTTTTTTTATATTGTTATGATCGTCAATATTATGAATACATTAAGAAAGACCACAAAAAAGAAAATACAGATTTTCTAATCTAAATTAAGAATGTATTCGAAACCTTACATTTAAAGAAACTTCAAAAGCAAGTGATTGTAATGTCGCCTCTATTTTTTTATTAATTATAAGTATTTTCTATATAGAGTAGTGACTTGCCACACGGCATAGCGATTTCAGTGTTGAATCTTGAATGTTAAGTTATGGACTTCTCTAATTATTTTAGAGCTAACGTATAAATAATTATTTTGTAGAGAGAAAAGTATTGCATCCGTATCATACTATTGTTTAAAATTTTCCATTTTCTGCCTGTTTCGGATAACCGATTTTTCCGTATAATTAAAAGTATATACATATGTATGTTGAATATGTGTATACATATTTGAATTATGAGAACTTGAGTACACATTTGTATGAAAACAATGACTAATCTGTGCAAGCAGTGCAACCTGCAGCATGCGAAATTGTGTATGTACAAACAAATTCTAGTTCATTCTCGATAAAACAGTGTATGCAAAGGATCCATTACAGATAAAATGAGAGATTTAAAAATTTTGTTTTTTCCGAATAATGCGGCGTACTGCTTAAGTGAAATCAGGATAATCAAGCTTTTGCCGTAGAAAAACTAATGGTTTTAAGAAAATTTACTGCCTTAGAATTATCTAAACAAAGAGCATACACATTTATGTTTTTTATTATTGTTTGGTGTTTCTAGCTGATTATTACATGTTATTGTTGTTAAAATGTATACTTATTCAGCGCTAGTCATTTACCATATTAATGTAAGGATTTGAAATTCATATCACACTTGAAATTAGGCATCGCTGATTTTCATAAAAGTCATCTTCATCCTCTTCAGCCTCTTTTACCATTTGGTATCGAAGATCGTTCATAGTGCACAGACAGTACAACAATGGTAATGAGACGCACACGACTTAGATTGTGCTCCCCTTCTTCCAAACATACCACACACTCAATAACCCTAAACCTAACGTACAGCTAACTTAACTAATAAATTGAAATCCATTGCTGCTCCGAGAAAATCCTTTGCTCTAGCCAGATTTCAACTCATGTCCACCTGGTTGCTATGCAGAGGCTACTAACCCACTCCACTACCCAGGTGACCTTTCTTAAAAGTATCAGTTTCTGTCTAGCTTTTTCCAGTTCTGGACAATGGAAAATTTTAAATAGTATATATGGGTGCAGTAGTTTTTCTCCACAAGGAAGTTCTGTACACTTCAATTCTAAAATAATTAGAGGGGTAAACAATTTAACATTCAAGATTGAACTTTGAAGCCTCTATGTCACCACTTTGGAGAAGGTATGCCATTTAGTGTTTCCTGGTTTTAACATTTAATATTTTGTATCCCGAATCCGGGCTAAGTTGAGCATTGTACCGCCAGATGCCAGCGCATAAAGCAGCAGCCTCTACACCGCAAGGTAAATGAGGTTACAGATTATACATACATACATTTTGTATTTTGTAAAGAGTACGTTGCCACAAAATGCAATAGCATTCATTTGTGTAGAACATATGAATAGAAATTTTATTTCATCTTTAACCGTAGCCAGAACACGTTTTAACAGAAAGTGTATTTATCAACACAGTGATTGTACCTTTTTATCTATCAATAGTCCTTAATATAATCAAAAAGTTATAGTTTGGCAAAGGATTTTTGGTTTTGGAGTAACAGCTTCTTATTTCTTTAAAATTAGTAGAAGAAATGTATCAACAGTAAGTTCTTACATCTTTAGATTTGCTGAAATTTCATGGCCAACTCACTATGTAGATCAGCGTTTTTCACTACGTTGCCCCAACAAAGAGCGTGAACTTGTAATAAATTAATCAGTAAACATTATTTTACTTAAAATAAACACTTACCTATATATCTATCTTTTTTTATAGTTGCGGCCCACCAACATTTATTTAAATATATATACTTATATGGCTTTCAATTTCTTTCTAGTGAGTACCGCTGATATAGATCCTAGCTTTCTCGATTATTTTTATATAAATGCCTGAAAGATACAAGCCATCAAACAAGATTTTACAGTACCTACACTTCTGTTGAAAAACATAAGTCTGCAAGAAATAAAGCTAATCAACAGTTATTTGTTTAAAAATTTATTAACAATTATTTGTTAATTATTCTTTAATAGTAAATAACACTAAATGGCAAACCTTGTATACTCGGAACTATGTGACCTAGCACAAAATATTTAATAGTTAAACAATGCAAGTCAGTATTATTAAATACTCTAATCACAAAAAAAACGATAACTGGAGCAATGATGAAATTACCAGACCATATAATGAAGCATTAAAAAATGTATATTTACACTGCCTATATATTAACATAAGATATTGCTCTACCTAATGTGTGCTTAGTCATCAAACAGTTTTATTATGAAAATATAAATTTATTGCACGTGAAATTAAAACTTTTCCAATATACATTACAATTAAGAAGTTTCTCAAAGTAACCTATAAATGGGATTATAAGTAAAAGTTGATCAGATCTCAAGCTTTATTGTACTACATCCAAATCACTTTTGTGCATATTGCTACTATACCGCATAGACCATTCATCAGAGGAGAACGACGTTAATTATTCTATGAATTAAGCAGCCAAATCCTGCTTAGAAGTCCTATTTGTCAAGATGTAACATACCAGGATCGTCCCCCTCACGGCCGCTGGACATAACATCGAACTGTAAATGTAAGTACATGCATTTCTCAGCGTTTTATCAACAAAAGCAGTTGCCGCAAATATAATCAATTCTTGATAAGGCCTTAGAAAATCAAATTAAAGCGTGTTTAATTACTTCCTTTAATCACTCAATTAATAACGCTAAACAGAGAGTGATTAATCATTTCCAACTTGCTGAAATACCTATGTACCCAAAACTCACACGTCGCGTCTCTTGGACGTTGTGCTCACATGTGAAATGCAATATCACAGGTGGCGATCCTGAGTTGTAACCCGAGCTATTAATTGGCATATTTTGTGACTAAAATACTTAGAAGTTGATTCTTATTTACGGTTTATTTATTTGTTAGGCAATTATCCTATAAATCTAAGTTGCTCTCACTTTAGCCTTCATGGCTTATGTATATAATTCATGTGTTACAGCGTTTATTTGGGTTTGATTAAATGCCCGTATTGCTGATAATATTTTGTTCTTTTCGCAACCCCTTCACCTGTACAATTTATATAGGTATGCAGCGAAGCACTAAAGGTAGGTGGTGTGTTATTAATTAGCTAAATTTCTTTTCTGTTGCGAATAACGACAAGACGCCCAAATTTTCATAATTCTACTGTTCAATTTAAAGCTTGAAGCATTTTCTTGCCTAGTCCTTACACCACGCTATATTCTACTGAGAGTTAATAAACTAGCCCAGGCCGTGTCCACCATTCGTCTAAGGGAGCGGTACAGTGGTTAAATTAGTAACGCGATGAAGTGGTCGATATGGAGCTAATCACTACGTATACCAACCTAATAGTCACAGCAGAACCATATTTAACAAAAATCTGGTAGCTATAGAACTATCAAAGTGAGAAATAATGTTTAACAAACCAATATACGTAGGTATCTCAATATTAGATGTAAATAAAGCTTGTTTGTATGTTTTTCATTATATTTACATGTTACACAACTTTAATTGTCAAGATTGTAAGCTGTTGTGTACAGATACGGATAGTTTTCTCTACGAAGTAACTTAATAATAATAATAATAATAATCAAGTTTATTTCCAAAAAATAAAACAATAGTAATTTTTAAGAAATCCATTATAAATCATTTATAGGAAATTAGATGGCAATCAGATGACCTCTGCAGAAGAGACCCCTGCTCTTAGTTACCACCTAGCAAAATAACAAACCAAATACATTAAAAATACTCAAAAATACACATAATGCAATCTACAATATAGTATATACCATACTCGATATCCAATATATAATATACAACCTAGAATATACAATATACAATGCCCAATCACTCACAATTATAAAAAGTAACAATGTTATCAAGTTGCACCCGTTAATAAAAGAGTTTCCGAAATTATATACCATTATTAAATAGCATATTTCTAATGAACTTTAAAAGTAGTCAAAGGAAGAATTTTCAGTGAAGGAGGAATTGAATTATAAAGCTTCGACACATTATAAGAGAAAGAATGTTTAAATAACTCAGAACCATGTATACAACAATCTATCAATCCCCTATGTCTCAAATTCAAATTATGAATATCCGTACGAAATTTGATTTTGAAGTATAAGTAAGTAGGAGTTTTAGTATGAATTATTTTATGAAAAAATACTAAGCAATGTAGAATTCGACGCTTATTCATGTTGAGCCAATTGGTCTCTTTAATTTTGTATGTTATATGTTCCCGACGTTTAATGCCATGAATAAGTCGCAGACATGAGTGAATATTTTTATGATGTTATGAAACGAAACATTAATAAGTTTGATACAAGCGATTATCCCAAAGACAATGTTTACAATATTCTAGTAGTGAATAAGAAAGTAATCCGTTTAATGAAAGACGGGTGCAACGGTAAAATAATTACAGAAGTTGTTGGTCTGAGATTGAAAATGTACAGTGTGAGGGTTGAAGGCAAAGATTCATTTAAAAACGCTAAAGATGTACTGGAAAATGAAGTTAAAACAAAATTTGTTTCGACGATTATGTAGAATATTTGTTCGATAATAAGGATGCTGTAAGAAACCAACATTTAATTAGAGCCAATCGCATACTGTACATAATTTAAGTCAAACTAAAGTAGCTTTTACTAGCACGTATGATAATTGTCACATTTATAAAAATAAAATAGATACCTTTCCATGCGGACATTGTACCTACACTGTAAAATGTTTGTATGTTTTTTTTCCTTAAATACATGTATTAAATGCATAAATATGTGTTTTATTTGCGAGTGCAATCTGAAAGAGAGAGAGAGAGAAAAAGGGAACTGGAAAAGGTAAGAGAAAAACACATTTAGCTGTAATTTTATTTTATTTAACTATCGATACATTTCAAGCGTAATACACTAACAAACAAAATAAATCGAGGTATAAAGCAGTTAGGGTAATCTATTGTTATCGATCCATTGATCGTGAGACTTATCAAGACCGAGCCAGCAAACAAATAGCTAATTGCCACATTTTCGTAATACTTTCTCTACTAGGTAAATGTTGGGATTTTGAGTTTTTTGTAATTCGTGGTCGTAGAACCTTCCGGATATTGGTTGTCCTCGCATATCCGCGAGTAAATATACAACGGGATTGGTAACCCTTTGTAAAAATGCTCTTAAATTTGCTTACGTGAACCACATCGCCAACCTCAAAATGATTTTGACCGAAAATTTTCAAATTTTTGTAGACGTGCAATTTGGTATTAACAGTGACGTCATCAGGTTTCATTCCAATGGTTCAATGCTTACTATTGTTATATTTTTTGGTAACGCATCTAAAATATCGATGCATTTATATTTACTGCTAAAACTAAACTCCTTATACAGTTTATTTTTCATTTCTAATTCTTAGTTGTAAAACTCTCTACCTTGATCGGTTTGTAAATTGTTAGGTATATGCCTTTGAGCTTACTTTAAAATTCGTTTCAGCGATTCGATGATGTTTTTTGCGGTTTTCGATTTAAGAGGACGAGTCCATACGAATTTCGAATAGGAATCGATTGCAACTAAAATGTACTTGTAACCCTTATTCTTTCTAGCAAAGGGAATAAATTCAGCCAAATCAGCTCGCCATAGATCATCGAAACCTTTAATTATAACTCGCCTTCTTGGGAAATCTCATCTTGCCTATTTATGCAACTCCTCAACCACACGTTTTTAGACATTTTTTTACAATTCATAATCAATATCACCAGTGTCAACAGGCCTCCGTCGTGTTTGTTTCTGAATTCAACAGGTTTTCCTACTTCTTTGAATAATTGCTGTTGTTCTTGTAAACCTCTACCACTTGTTTGATTGGTAATTCGACCGCGAGTGGTGGCGCTGCTGATCAGGTTTATTAGAGGTTTTATAATGCGGGTGCATTTGAGAGCCTTGGTTCCCCTCACTTGACCGCTAGGCTGATTGTTTCGACTATCTGCATTCGTAGCCAATAGAATATCTTTATAGTAAAGTCTATCTTAGTTGGAGATCACATTTTTAGTTGGTTTGTTCATAATTAGAAGTTCATACAGACCGAGTGTTCTCTCGAATATTTTTTCTAAGGTTTATGATTTCTTACTTTTCCTGTTTGTGATCCATGTTGGACTGCTCTCGAACAGCTCTTGAACAGCTCTTGAACAACCCTTGAACAGCTTATCTCAACAGGTATCCGACCGCTTTGAACAGCTCCTGAACAGCTTTGAAGTTAGGGCTACTCTGCAGGTTTCTTCTTCGCGCTTTCTTGCGGTGTGGCCGATCCATCCATATTTTCTTTTACGGACCTCTGTGATTACTTCTAGTTGGCTCGTTCTTTCCATCAGTTCTTGATTTGATACCCTATCTTGCCAGCGTATCCCAAGTATGTATCTCAGGCACCTGTTGACGAAGATTTGTAATTTTGCTATGGTCGCACTGGTAATTCCCCACGATTTGCACCCGTACAATAACACCGCTTTAATAGTTGTGTTAAACACCTTTAACTTTGTTTTCTCTTCTAGATTGCTTGCTCTCCATGTTGATAAAAATGCCTCTCGCTTTATTTATTCTGTGCTCGACGTCTAGGGTTGAACGACCATCCCTCACAATCACGCTACCTAGATATGTAAATTTTTCTGTTTTTTCTACTTCACTGCTATCAGGATAGAATATGTTGTTGTCCCCTTCTATGTTTGCTATCATCATTTCTGTTTTTTTCATGTTTATTTTTAGTCCTGCTTTGCTCGCTTCACATTGTAATGTGTTAAATTTTGCTTGCATGGCTGGTTGGTTTTGGGAAAGTAAGCATATGTCGTCGGCATATTCCAGGCTTTTTAAGCATTCTGTTAAGCTCCATCTTATTCCTCTCTTTTTTTTAACGTGTTGCGTAGAACTTCGTCTAGCACAACTGTAAACAGTAAGGGTGATAGGATACATCCCTGTCGGACTCCTGTTTCGCATTCAAAACTTTTTGTGAGTTTGCTTTTATGTATGACCCTGCATTTAAACCCTGTATCACCAGCTTTTATTAGGCGTATTATTTTATCCAGTAAGCCTCTTCTTGTAAGCGTTGCCCATATGTAATCCCTATCTATAGAATCGAAAGCTTTTTCAAGGTCTATAAATAGCATATATAATGGCGACTGAAATTCTCTGGATTGCTCTGTTATGACCTTTAAGGTGGTAATCTAGTCTATGCATGAGTGGTTTGCTCTAAACCCTGCTTGTTCCTTACGGATCCCCTTGTCAACTGCGTTTGTTATTCGGTTCAGAATAATTTTGTAAAATATTTTATTGGCTGCACTCACTAAATTTATTCCTCTCCAGTTTGAGCAATTTCTCAGGTCTCCTTTTTTGGGATCTTTATTATTACTCCTTCTTTCTAATCGTTTGTGTGCTTTTCCAGATTTCATCTGCTGTACAGCCTTCTGTATTTCCTCTGTCGAAGGGGGGTCGATATTTATTATCATTTCTTCCTGTCGTGTTTCTTAACATTTCTCTTTCGTAGTCCTCCTGGTTTGTGCTACTTTCTTGAAGTGGTCGTGCCATCTTTCTAATTGAGTTTGAATTGTCGTCAGGATTTGTCCGTCTCTTCCTTTCACTGGGATGTCTGCCTTGTTTTTGTTCTTACCCGCTAGTTTGTTTATTATCCTATGTCCCCCATTAAAAATATTGTGTCGTTTCTATTTACTTTCTTTAAGATTTCGCCTAGTGAGTGGTAAAATTTGATTTTTTTATCGTATTCTGCTACTTCTGTAGGTGCGTAACATTGAACTACTGAGATTTTCTTCTTTCCTACTTGGTGTGTTATACACTTTAATTTTTTTTTCTTTTGGATTAACTACGAGAGCGACTTGTAAGGTTTCATTATCCGATTGCCATTCTGCCACACCTAAAGCAGCAATTTCGTATACGCTGTTAAACCTTTAATTGCTGCAATTATACCCGGTAATCGACTGGTGAACACCTTTTGACCGTTCAATTCATAGCGTATGTCTTCGAATAAAAAACAGAGAAAATTGTGCGTTAAATCAAACGCTTTCCCATTCTTGGTTTCGGTGATTATACCCTCGACGTTAATGAAACTCTCTGATATCGGTTATTAGTTCTTTATTTTGTATTAGAATCCTAATTTCGTCCGAGTTGGCATAGGTATTCGATCGTATGGTAGATATGTATGATCATTTAAATTCTCAATATCTTCATCGAACTGCGGTTTTTCGAATACGTGTAACGCTCGGTTTCAAATGCGCGTTTAATAATTAGTAATTACTTTTGGACCACCTTATAAGTCAATTGAGGCAAGTACGAAATACCGTTATCGCGTGCAGAGTGTGTCTGATAGATAAGAGTTGCTTGATTTTCTGGCTCGAGCGCGTGGGTCTTTGCGAGAGCTTGACCTTTCGATTTCGCTAGCAGACGAAGCAGCAAGCCCTTGTTTTATTTGACCGAGCCGTAAGGGATGTATGCTGGTCAAAGCAGTCTGCATAGCTAATTAACAATTGACAGAGCGCTAATGAGCGACACTCTACGAGCCGCCGTTTTCCAATTTTAGGTGAGGTTTGTTTTTGACTTTTATTCCATTACTAATTCCCGTGTATTGGCGCGTAGGCGGAATAGGAATAAAAGGGACTAAGAACGCGCAGAGTTTCATTCTCAACTCTTGCGGTGCATCTGAATTATTGGGTTCCCGAAAATGTCTCTGGAAATGCTAGCGTCGACGTTCGAATTATCGAGATGGCGGGCAGATGTCATTCAGTAGCTGAGTAGCTGCGTGGGTCCCTCATCCCGAAAGAGCAGTACGAGTACGGACTATCACCCAGGATTGCGAAATGTTTTTTTATTATGTAAGTACAACTTAAATTCAGCGCTCTTGTAACCGAACTGGCAGATTGCCACATGAAATAACAGCTAATACTAAGGCCTTAGATATATCCAACCCCTTGTTTAAACTGTTAATAACGCTTATTGCGTAAAGTTTCATTTATTACTACTTGCTGAATTTCGTATGTACTCCATATATCTGCAACCGTGCCCTTCATGCGCAGTAGTAGAATATAATCTTGTTTATGCAATCGCAAGTGTAAAGTAGACCGTACCGCACGAATTGTGATTCTTTTGTTACTATTTCGTTGTATTTAACGATAAATTATTTATACGACTTATAAAGGTTATTTATAGTCAATAATCTTATAGCGGATGTTTTTGACAATTTTTTAGCCATTAGGCATTAGGCTATGGTAATAATTCACATGTTACGAGTATTTATTGGATTAAGTAAATGTTCCTATGCTAATAACTTGTTTTTAATAATTTTCTACAACCTTTCCCGACTGCTCGATCGAAAACGTCATGCAGCGTAAGCGCTAAAGGTAGGTGGTGAGTTTCTCAGCTGGTTTCGTATAGGTTGTGAAGACAACCAGGCGCCCTATTTTTTTCTGAATGCAATTAGTATATTTTTGTGGAAGCCAAAAGGATCTTTACCTATTCCTTGCCCACGCCACCATTCTGTCGAGGATATCTGAGCTAGTCCCGGTCGTGTGCGCCCTTATTCAAAGGGAGTGGTACACGAAGTTGGCGCCCAACGTGGGGCTTGATTAGGAACGTTTTTTGATGCGTTGTTCAACACAAGTTGTTACTCAACGCTAAGGCAACGAATTTGCGCAATGAAATTAGCGAATTAAATTTTGGTCATCAATATTTAGTAGGCTAGGGTACATAGTTTAATTAGATACGATAAGGCTTAAGAATCTAGCGAACAAGCTTCAACCTATTTTTAGTATTAATTTTATGTGTGGGAAAATTATATATCAGTAGTAGCATAAGCAGTTGCAGTCGTATTTAGACTCTTTAACTGACAACATGTTACGTGTGAACTATTTGCTCTCGGACGAATTAGATTGGGAATTATTATCGCGGAATGTTGACCCTGGGGATCGCAAGGTTGGAGATAAACGGAAATTACTTCGAACTCAAATAAATTTAGAAAAATGCGAGCCTGCACGCGTTTTACAATATGCAGACGTTGAACTGAAGTAGGAGAAAGCGACGTCATGCAACAGAACGATTTACTTTCAGTACTGGAGCAATCGCAATTAGCAAACATTTCTGCTGGGGGTGAAGTAGCGAGTAATATTCCACTAGAGAGAGAAAATAAAAATAATTTGGAAACCACGATGGCTACTTCGGTTCTCATTCGTGAAGGTTTGTCTTCAGCAAGCAATTTTCCTTGTGCTCCTTCTCGGTACAGGACCTCAAGCAGGGGTTCTTTAGCTGATTATGGTCTTGCATATACTACAGCCGTAAGTGCGTCGACACAACCACGCTTTAGCTTAAATGAAATGATTCACAGCTCACCAGATCTTCCTTCGCGTCCGGTCGAATTTGAAGCGTCAGTGGCAGCTGATCAATTCGCGTCAAAGTTAAAAGATTTAAATTTAGCGGACCCTGTACCTATATAATGCGTTTCCGTCTAGTCGTTCAGTAAGTGTGTCCAAATGGAACATGGGTTAGCTCTTTTTTGGAAAGGGTTGAAGAACTTCGAGTAGCTCGCCATTTATCTTTCGATCAGTTGTTTAGAGGGGCGGTATATTTATTTGACGATCAAGCGCTCATTTGGTTTCGATCGATTCGGAATAAGGTTAATAATTGGCAAGATTTAGTAGATCTTCGCAGACATTACCAACCAAGCGATTATGATGATGTCCTATGGAGTGAAATCAGAGCGCGTAATCAAGGTGCAGATGAATCTAAAGACAAATAAAAAATTTAGGCTAAACTTTACAGCATCTAGTACTCCATTGGAGCCAGATCTGGCTTATAAACCCACCAATACCGTGAAGCGTCAGGTTAATGCTATAGCCAGAAATAAAAATAGTACATTTGGCTCATCCCTCTCGCGCTCTTTAACATTTAGAGGTAGATCGTTTGCCAGGGCGAACCTAAATTTAATTTGTTGGAATTGTAGACAACCAGGGCATAGATGCGAGGCAGGGCGTACTTTTTTCTGTTTTGTATGTGGAACCCCGGACACAAGCTTCTCAAATTGTTCAAAATGCAAACAAAGGTTACCAAAAAAACGAATGTAGACTGGTTTAGTTCCCAGCCAACGAACAATCAGTCGTAAACTATTAGTGGCTGATGATTGGGATAAATGGTTAGGCCATGTTAAAACTTTTCATCATACGTCCCGGTTGAACTCTGTTTTTTGTCACCGCAAATTAGATAACCGTCCTTTTGTATTAGTAAACGTTCTAGGTACTAGTATACTTGCTCTTTTAGACTCGGGCGCTAATCAGTCAGTAATAGGGAGTCCAGGATTATTTTTGTTGGATAAGCATAACCTCAAAATGCGCGAATCGCCTGCAGAGATGCAACTTCAAACAGCAGATGGCGCGTATCAAAATATTTCCGGGATAGTAGAACTCCCTGTGGCAATAGACGGAACAACTAAAGCTATCAGTGTCCTGATATCTCCGGATATTTCGAATGCTTTAATTTTGGCCTTACAACTAATTTTAAACGTGATAGTTTTTCAGTATCAAGTCTGAGTACTCCTAGAAAATTTATACATAGTAAAAATGATCTCGATTTGGAACAGGTTAGGGAACTAGAAGTAGTTATCAATAAGTTTCAATAAATAAGGGGTCCAGACTTAGGGCTTACTCCGTTGGTGAGTCATCACATCGATACTGGCGATGCGAAACCTATTAAACAAAGGTATTATCAGATGTCCCCGGTTTTGTTAGAAGCCGTTAATAAGGAGGTAGATAAAATGCTTGCGCTTAAGGTGATACGAGAATCTTCTTCACCATGGAACTCTCCTATCGTGATGGTTAAAACGAAGATGGTAGTTTGCGGCTCTGTTTTGATGGGCGACAATTGAACGCAGTTACTAAACGCGACGCCTATCCACTACCGTACGTTAATGGAATCCTTGACCGTCTCAGAGACTCGCGATACCTGAATTCGATAGACTTAAAAAACGCTTTTTGGCAAGTTCCTCTTTCGGGCAGCAGTTGTGAGAAGACAGCCTTTACCGTGCCGGGACGAGGTTTGTTCGAATTCACAGTTTTACCGTTTGGCCTTAGTAACAGTTCACAAACCCTTCAAAGGTTAATGGATAACAGTGTTGAATCCAGGGGGGTGGCCGGGGGTGAAATTCCCCCCCGGGCAGAACAAAATTCCCCCCCGGAAACATTACCACTTCATATTCATGTTTCTTTAAATCTATAAAATAATGGGCGGATTGCGGTGGAATAGGTAAAAATACCCCCCAGACGTTTTATTTTCCCCCCCGGAGTAATCAGTCTGAATTCAACACTGATGGATAATCTCCTGGGTCCTCAGATTCCTAACGTATTTGTATATTTGGACGATATCATCATAAGTTCTAGTACCTTTTCCGAACATATTTTAACCTTAACTAGAGTTTACGAAAGATTGCGAGGCGCGGGTTTGATAGTTAATATCGATAAGTGCGAGTTTTGTAAACCTTCATTAGCGTACTTAGGGTTTCTAGTAGACAAGGATGGATTACGCACAAATCCTTCTAAGGTAGAGGCAATTGTGTCATTTCCTACGCCAAAAACGGTCACCGAGATTAAACGGTTTCTTGGCATGGCTAGTTGGTACCGTAGGTTCATTCAAAATTTCTCAACAGTTGTTTCTCCAATTTTAAGTCTTAGAAAAGGGAAAATTAAAAGCCAACGCATTAAGTGGAATAATGACGCCGAGCGATCCTTCCAGCAGCTTAAGAGACTACTAGTTACCGCGCCTATATTGTCAAGTCCCGACTTTACGCGACCTTTTATTATTCAATGTGATGCGAGCGATGTAGGTTTGGGAGCAGTTTTACTCCAAGGCGAAGGCGAAGATGAGCGCGTAATCGCTTATGCAAGTCGCACTTTAACTAACCCTGAAAGGAACTATTCGACAACCGAGAAAGAGTGTCTAGCTTGTCTTTTCGGGATCGAGAAATATCGACCTTATGTAGAGCTCACGCGATTTAAAGTAATCACTGAAGTAAAGGGAAGTGGATGGTTCTGGAACCTCCCCCCACCACTTGGCCTTGAGTTCAAGGCGAGGCCACGTTCAAGGTCAAACCAGCGTTCGAGATTGAGACTACTTCCAAAACCAAGGTCAAGTAAAAAAAATAAATTCAAGGTCAAGCTCACGTTTACGGCCAAGGGCATAGAAAGAGTTAAGTAGTACTTAGAACAGACTGCGGTTAACACATTTATTAACAAAAATTTAGGCATGAAGTAAGCGCGCAGCCTAGGATACTTCATGTCTAAATTATGACTCGACTAGGATTCGAACCTAGGTCTCCCTGTATATCCGCAGCGCAATCTGCAGTCGAGGGTATCTTTACCGCTAGACCATCGAGTCTGATAGAATATTTGGTTACTCAGCCAGAGTAACTTCGTAGAGTGAGAGATACACATAATTTAATAAAAAAGTTTTATTTAAGATGGAACTACAACGAGTAATTACAGTAGTGGCTAAACTAAATTATTATAATACCAACAGATTAAGAAGTACGTTACAGACATATACATTAGAGCGAATAAAATAGTGCTTAAAACAATAGTAGATATACAACAGGAATTATCCGCAGGTGTGAGCAGCTTCTTCAAGACATCAGGTTTATTTTTTAGCGAAATCGTTTGCCAATTCGTATCTACCGCATACGCAGGAAAATGGTATTTTATCTTGAACGTTAAAAAGTTATGTTCAGTAAAGTTGTTCACTTGTATTTTAAAAACGGAGATATTCGCCAATGAACTGTCCATTTTACGCCACGTCAAGTTGTGTACTCTATCATTGTAGGCGAAAGAAGCTGAACTGCAATGAGGTGGTTGAAGCACATAGGAATAGAACCCCATCATGAACTGCAGCAAGAGCGACCAAAAATTTAATAGGTATCATGTTGAACTTCCCGAAGAAAAGCACTGAATGGTTCGGTGCCGCACTTTGCATCACTTATGACAACAGCAACCTTTTGTTTTGTCGGCCGCGCCCGTTCCATTGTTGCCAGCTACATCTACTCCGGGGGAAATATGCATCGCGTCGATAAGTTGAACAGTCAAGTCTTGCAGGTTCTGTAATTTCTGATATAACTTGACAATTTTTCAGTTGGGTGACTAATGGAGGTGTTCAGATAAGGGTTTGTCATTGCGTTCCCAACCAGAAATCTGAACTCTGCAGTAGAAACACTGTACACAATTAATCGTGTTGCTGATGCAAAAGAAACCGGCATCTGCTAGCGATTCTGGAGTTTGACCCCGACTCCAATCGTTGAATGTTCGTAACCGTTTGGAGTATTTCGCAAACTCTGGATATCGAGATTCTGAGCTCATGATGGCAACTAACTACGTGCACGTTTGTGAAAGTTTTATATTCTACAATTCAAGGTAAAACACATAGAATTTGATTTGAAACTCCGTATCAGATGAGCCTTGGAAAACAAACTCGATTTAATGTTCCAAACAAGCAAGTTTGCGATCGCGATCGCAAAATGCACCTGCAGTTTCGTTGGAAACCACATTCCATTTCAGAAGCCTTTGTAATTTAAAATATAATTATGCTGGCCTCGCGATCGATGTCAGCTTTTGAAACCATTGCATTGCTTCGGTCGCGGATAAATACGTTTTACATGTGTTATTTTGATTAAAATTATTCCATTGTTGGAACAAGGTATGTTTTTAAATTAAAAAGTATTCTAGAATACATTTAACTATATTGTAAAATTGGCAACATTTTAAAAATATGGTTTGTAAGCCAGTGAAAGTTTCTCATATGCAGTATGCATTTAAACTGTACATTTTAAATAGGTTTCGTATTATATATTGCTTGTTTTGGGGGGAAAAGCTATGCAGCATAACTGCATGATGCAGCATGACTGCATGTGACCTAGTATAGATTGCTAGATTACACATATATGTTTTTGATAAATAAACAATTGTCTTTCATGTTTGAAACGGAAACCTCGTGTTTTATTTATCTGAATACAAATTCTAATATTAATGCAGTTAGTTAAGCCTATCACATAACCAACACTGCAGTATTTTTAATAAGCACTAGTAATTAATATAGGAAATAAATATTTGAAAAATTTAAACATTTTAGCGGCAGTTAAAAAGTACGGGATAGTAAGTCGGTGACAGTTTCTCATATATGCAGTATGCAATTAAACTATTCCTGTAAATTAGAAATTGGTTTTGTACGTAGTATTTCAATAAGCACTAGCAATTAATATAGGAAATAAATATTTGCAACAGTGGCAGAAAATTTGATTATTAAACAGTTTAAAAATATTGGATGTATAAGCCAATATTAGAACACCATGTGCTGAAATGTATGTGTGAAATATTTTTAAACATTTTAACATGTTAGAACAACAAATAGCTGTTGCATTAGTTCCGTATTTTATATTATCTAAGCAAACTGTGTTTGAGAATTACTTGTTTCCACATATTGCCAATTGAAATCAAATAAGATTTAAGCGCCTTTGTGTAAACTGTATCTTAAACTGTCTGGAAAAATGTAGGTGTTTCAATGCTAACTTGAATTGCTTTGTGCAAGCTGTCTGGAAAAATGTAGGCATACAACGAACCCAAAGGTATTTCCAGGCTAACTTCCTTTGTGTAAGCTGAGTTTCAAGCAACAAAAATGTAGGTTGCAACGAACCCAAAGGAATTTCAATGTAAACTTCAATTCGTTTGCGTGCGAAACTCGTCCTTCGGTCCCACCAAGTTAGTATAAATACAGCGGTCCAAGTGGGGAGCAACCATTCTCTTGCTTTGCAATGGTTGATAACAGTGGTGTTGTGTGTGTTTGTGGCGGGATTATTTTGCCCGAAAAAATGCAAAATTTAATAAGTTTCGTACAGGCGTCGCCGCAAGCTACCATAAAGGTTTTAAGTCACGTAGTAGTTGCGCCTACTTACGAAACCATGTCCCAGACTAGCAGTCAAGGGTCCAGCAAAATTTTAAAATCTGCTTTAAAGAGAGGGCAAAAAAGGAACAGTCCGGCAAAATTCAGCTTGGCAAAATATGTAGAACGTATTGGCATGAATGTGGGGACTGAGAAGAAAACGGGGGAATTTCAGGTTCCTGTGGAAAATGTTTCCACATTTAATAGTGATCTGTCTATTCTAAAATTCAAAAATATGCCAATACTATCACAGTCCCCACATCCATCGCAAACGGGAATGTTTATGGAAACATTCGATTTTGACGACATTTCATTGGAAAAGGTGGCTTCCGGCGACGGTGCGGCGCAAGTGTTTGCAGCTCTTGTAGATGGTCTGAAGATCGACTCCGGCTCAAGTCGACCGACCAGTCGAATTTCGAAGCGGTCAACAATCCAACCCTCGAAAGACGTGACCGCTGCACCGTCCGTAATCGTACAGGCTTCTCCGGTCTCGGGCGGTGCGGCTGTCATGCTCGATTAGCACGCCACCCCTATCATGTCGTCGGCCACTGGGAGTGACGTAGTCGATACTGTGGTGTCGATTACATCTACCCCGCAAGAACAGGATGACACGGGTGGCATGTCGCCATCCCAGCGTGCCGAACGTCAATACGTGTCTAATCGCAATGCGATAGATGCTAGAGCAGCTGATCTGCACAGTGGAGAGCACTATATAAGGTATATTAGATATATTATTTTTCTATCCATATATGTTATTTAACATTGAAGGCGTTCAGAACGTGGTTTTCCCAGTTTAATAGCTTATATTGTTATTAGCTCCCTAGAATTTCGAGCCGCCAGCCTAGAAGCGGCGATGCACGATGAGTACCTCAAAAGCGTAGCTGCTTTACCTAAGATCCTCCACGGCCACAGCACAACTAACATGAACAAGATCTGATAGCTGTTGACAGTGCGATTCGTGCAAGACGTCAGGAGCTCGATAAAAAGGCGAAATAAATAGTAGATGATCGTTTAACATATCATACACCCGTAACACAAATAACCTTCCCCCTATCCTCTCCAGGGTGTCAAAAGCGAATCCTCCGCGTGGTGGCACCTGGGTATTCCGTTCGAGGTTTAATTCGCTATTCAGTGTTTGTAACATTTTTTGTGTTATTCATTGTGTTTGTAAATATTAAGCCTCGAGCTGGGTAGCTAATCGCGCAGTTAGTATATTAACCGATTGCGAGACACTAATTCGCCATTATGTTCAGGTGCACTGCTTGCGGAGAGTCCTTCACCAGAGCTGACAATTTGTTTCGGCATCGAAGAGACAGCTGTCGCCAAGAGCTGGGCCACCCATCGACGAGTGGTAAGTAGAAACGTGTTGATTGCTGCTGATTATATCGATTGTGTGTTTGCTAAAGGCGACGCTATGGAGGCTTCGGTATCGGCTGGTGAGGGACCATCGACGAGTAAACGTCCAAGAGTTAATGACTCCAGCGGTGGTGAGTGTGTCTATTGTAGTGTTTCATGTTTGCTAACGTTTGGTTTAACAGAACAGCTCCCCAGGACACGATACTGTGACGTGTGTGACGAAAATGTTCCTCTAACTTGGTTCGTTGGACACCTGAGGAGCAATCGTCACACGAGGCGGTGTGATGTCGTCCACCTGGGGAAAGGAGTGGTGGCCCTTCCAAGCGCCTTCAAGTCCCGTTTTGCCAGCTACAGGTTGTCTACGGAAAATTATCATATAAGTGTTGTAGAATATATGGCCGAATTGAAAGACAAAATTATAGATCTGTTAGAAGGGCAACTGGCCAAATTAAACAGTGTAAAATTCAATTTCGAACTTTTCGGGTACTTTATTTTGGAGACTTAAGATGTGCAAGACGTCACAAGTTTTAATACGGCCAACGAGGTGGTCACTCGCGGTATAGACTTGGACCATTTATATGATAATTTAACGGGGATATTGGACATGAAGGTGTCCGAATTTGAGAAGCGCGATTCAGGTGTGTATTACAACTGTAAGTCTTTGTTAATGGTATAATCTATTCCATCTTAAAAAAAACGATAGTTGGCCATGACAATCTGACAGATATCACTCTGTATATGAACTGACGAAACTGCAGTAAAGTTAGGTTAGACATTTTGAAGGTTCAGAATGCCCAATGTTGCCATAATGTGCTACATTTTTGTGAAGTGGTTTTAAAACAGTATTAACAAGAAATATATAGAAGAAGAGTGTTTTTATTTAAAATAGTTAAGGCACAGAATACATCCAGTGGAAGTGGCTTCAGTCTTGAACAGCAGAAAAAGAAGGAAAAGGAGTCATCAGCCGTCTAAATTTGAACCTCCTCCATTATTTCACCATCATCAGAATGTAACTCTTCGTCCTCATCAGAATCTGAATCATTTAACGAAATAATGAGAGGCGGAATGTTTTCAAAAGAAGTATGCCCCATTGCACGCACCCATTCTTCCTTGATGAGATTTTCGCAATGACTACAAAAAATTTTCCACATTTGGTTAGTACATTGCGACAAAGACGTGACCCATAAACTATTAGTATGCTTTTGGGAAGAAGATTGAAGGTTGATATGCTTATTATAATAATCCTTTGTTACGTGCCATGCTATTTCAATTGGATTGAATTGACAGTGGTAGAGTGGTAAACGAAGAACTTCATGGTTTTGTTCTTTTAATAGTTGGTCAATTACATAAATTTGGTTGTTGTTTTGTCGAAACGGTTTTATTATCTCCCAAAGTTCTTTTTTCTTTAAATTTTGATACTGTTCCTTGCCGGTATTAGTTTTCTCAATTAGCCATTTCTCCATTTCGCCCCTCTTAGAGGAAAATGTTGGCGGCTTATCCAAAAGCATGAAATGGTAAGAAGCATTGTCCATAACCACCACACATTTCCTCTGAATTTGTGCTAAAGCAGAAATAAGCTGGTCTTTAACCCACTTTTGGAAAATCTCTCCTGTCATTGTTTTGTGATAATCTCTATCGTTGTTCTTTGCGTCTAAAAGTAGATCACACACGCCCAACCACCCCAATTCACAACCTGCATGTAATATTGTAAACCGTTTACCCTCACTTTTCACTTTTGATGGATTGCATTTAAAATCTATATCGTGTTAAGTCATTTTGCTGTCGCAGATGCTTAATCGCATTTCACGCCTTTAGGGCAACTTGTTGCTATGTTAAAACCTTTTTCAATCTTTGCGCACAAGTACAATCCTATCTTCCGCACATTTGATTCAGGTCATTTTGGTATTTTAAATAGCCGCCTAGGCTTTAGGGCAGCGTGCCCGTATGCTAAATCCTTTTAGTTCTTTATTTGGCTCCATCGCCTAATTCCAGAATCATGATTTCGCACATATTTGACCCCAAACGCAGCATTTCTCGTCGGTTGGAGCTCCCCGTTGATGGCGCTGTGGCAGCCGAGCGTATAGCCCGCCAGAATTCCGAATCTTCTAGAAAGCACGCCGCTGAGGCGTGATACCATTGGTGCCGGCATTAATTTGTTTCATTTTATCGCCCCGCGATTGGCTGCCGAGGTTTAGTCACGTGGGGACGCGACCAAGGTGACCTTTGCCAGCGCTTCCCTCTGGGCATTCAGCCGAGAGCCGTCGATCGAGTAAGAGGTCGGATAGTGTGTGTGAGTTCGTGCGGCGCTCCCGCCCTTGGCGGGGGCGTCAGTCTTTTTCCCGGCGAGTGCTGCTTCAGCAATTATGTGACAAACGGTTTCGCCTTAAGTGGCAGTTAACGGCAGTCCGTTGCAGAGAACGCTCGTGTGGTGGTTGTGAGTCGGAGTTTCGAATTGTCTTCGGCGTAGCGTGGGTGTTTTTGAGCCCAGTTTCTGCTTCCATAAGTAAGGGGTCGTGCCCCCTTCATCTCGACCTACGAGGATCTGTCCCGCAGAACGAAAGTGGCCCATTTCTCGTCGTCCCGTTGTACGCGCCCTGACGCGCTTCACGTCGCCATTGTGGCGGATGTGCACTCATCCCTATAGCCGTCGAACATCGAAGGTACCTGCCACCTAAGACTGCAGCCTGTCGCAACTCGACTGTACCAGGCTCCCTGACCGCCTACATATTAAGGTATGTGTCTTTGAACTGATTACCGCTGTGAACGCGAGCGAGCCGTCACATCTCTGGTGCCTACAGGCACTGTCGTCATATTTGTCCATGTCGCGAGTGCTAATTTGATCTTTGCTGTTCGCTGCATAAGGCGTCGCGCCAGCGTATTTGTGCATTCATTCAGACTTGCAGACTGTCCATGTTGCGAGAGCTAATTTGTTCATTACTGTTCAACATCTGTCGCTAGGTTTAGAGCGCGCGCGCCAGCTGGTGTCCTTAGTTGTAATCTAGTTATAGATATAGGGCGACGCACTCTGCTGCCCCATTGTAACCCGTTAGTCAATACATGATTTGTTAGCTAAGGGAACTATTGTTTTGTTTCGACTTGTGCATGTTCTGTTACAGATAAACGCCCCCCTTCATTGTACTGATTATTGTGCGACGGAACGAGGGAGCTTTGAGCGTACAGGTGGGTGAGACAGCTGCGTAGTCGCGGTCGGATTGACACCTAATTACAATCCTTGCATAAGGCAATCCCGAAATTGTTATTTGACCTTGCAATTCTTGAGTAATCCTATCGGCGGAGTATTTTGCGTGCTTCGCTCCCGTCTAACCGTCCAGGCCCGGTTAGCCGGGTTAAGACAGGCTTGGTGGCGCCTTCATAATTTCGACATACCCTATACATATATATTATGCCACAACACGCTTACCCAGAACGTATCGTGTGACTCACGCCCGACTCCCTGAGCGTTCCAGCCGTGGCCTATTAGCCTATTTCGAACCGATTTCAGGGCAAGTGTGCCAGTTTTTCAGGACTGATTCCGTGGTGCGATGCTCACCTTGGGTGGGTGTCGCAAAGTTCTTTTAATACCGTAACAGGCTAATTTTGTCGCTCAACGCGGGGCCTTTCAGGCCTTTCTGGCTTTGCTTTGCTTAGCCTTGTTGTGTCATTTATATTGTTGTCACAAATGTTTTTTTTCGTCATTTCGAAGTGGTATGGACTGGTAAACCGTTTTTTTTTCTTAGTAGAATATTTTACCGAGCTTCTTTTCTTGTTTTCTATTTGTCTTTTCCTGTTTTCTTTTGTTTTCTATATGTCTTTTCTTGTCTTTTCCTGTTCTTAGTTTATTTTCATTAGTTTTCTTGACCGTGTATATGTTTTTTCTTAGTTGTCATTTGTCTTTACGTTTCTTTTCTTGTTTTCTATATGTTTTTTCTTGTCTTTTCTTATTTTCTATTTGTAGTTTTGTGTTTTCTTGTTCTTTATCGCCTTTTTGAGTTTTCTTTTTGTGTTTTTCCATGTCTTTTCATATTTTGAGTATCTTTTTCGTCATTTTTACCGTCGTTTCTTGTTTTTCTTAGCCAGTTCATACTACCGAGATCTCTCGTTGCATTTAGTGCAGATTTTATCCCGTATTAGTCGGATTTAGTACCAGATGTTGTTGAGTGAAGGTACCGACCTTGTTTTTTTTAAGTCTTTTCGAAGGCTTAGTGGGAGTTTCGATTCCCTGTCGCTTACATTGTTTAGCCTTGGGCTAAGTTGACACTTTTGTTGTACCGAACTGACGTTTATCGATTTTGACGTTCACGTTAGCGAGGTTTATCGGTTTTGACGTTGATGATTACCGATTGTGACAATTTTTTTTTGCTATCGTTTGGTGTTGTGCCGCGTTGATTTTTGGTGAGCAGGTTGGAATTCATTTTCAGCTTCATCACTGCGTTTTGGTTTGTTGATCAGTTATGGTGTGCTTGGGGAGATTCGCTCGTGCGGTTATTACGTCCCTCAAGCCATCTTCTTAGTTGGTTTGACGTAGTTATTTTCGTTTGGTCTTTATCTCATTTTCATTATTATCATGTACCGCCCAACTTTGTTTACCGACTTCTTCGTGCACCCGTAACAGTTATCGCAGTGTCTTGTACACTTACCGTTAGCATTTAACGAGTGTTTACCGCTGGTCGGAATGATTCGTATTTGTTGACGATTTGTTGTCATTTGTCGTACCCTTTTTGTCTGATGACGTCATGTTGTTAAATATCGTGTTCTTTGTGAACAGTTTCGTTGAAGCTTTTGAGCTTTGTGTGGCAGTAATGCGCTGCTGTTCGCATGAGGCCTCTTTGGTATTCAAGTTTTCAAGAATTTAAGTATTTAAAGGTTTTTGACTTTTTGTAGTGATGCCCTGTTGTTTTCGTGGCCTAGCGCTCTTTTACCGTACCGTTGGCCGTCGCCATTTTCAACCACCTATGTGGGATTACATAAAGAGAGCGTGTTTCTGGTCATTTTGTTTCGTGCGGACCCTGTCGTCGTAAGGTAGTCCCTTTGGGCCGCATGGAGTTCTGAAAAGGATTTATTGGGCATGCGTCATCGAACGCCTACACCCTTGGAGACTTGGTTCTTCCGGATTTTCTTTTGGTGTTCGGTGTTGGAGTCACTTTCGAGCTCGCGCTTTGCGGTTTAATAGTCGACTTGGCTCCGCCATCGGCATTGATTGAGGATTTCGGTGGACTGAGTTTTTCCTATTACTGATTATGACTATTTTTGACAGTTTCTGTCACAACCATTTCCCTTTTTTTTGGTGGTTCATCCTCTTCTCTTGGGTACTCATACCAGTTGTGGGATCCACACAATGCGCCGATCTCGTGACGCGCAGCGTGCCCTCTTCAGGTAACCCTTGGGTGGGACTTTGGACTTCCATTTCTATACCCCGCCCCTCCCTGTGTTCTTTTGGAACGGTTCGTCGGAAGTGTCCACAGGTGTAAGACTTGTTTGTACCCGATTTCGACAAAGTTTACGTATTTTCTACTGGCGTATCCAGTCTTTCTTCTTCCTCTTATCGCTTCCCACCTTTGCACCCTATCTGGTGGCCAGTGTGCGTAATCCCTTTGGGGGTGCACTCTATCGTATCGAATATTTTTTGTTTTGTTCGTTTTTCGTTGTTGCGTTTTCGTTTGAGTTCTCGTTACGTTGTCGCAAAATGCCTCGTTGTTTTATAAGAGACTTCGGGGAACTCTCTTTCAAGTAAGGGGAGTGTAAAGTCATTTTGCTGTCGCAGATGCTTAATCGCATTTCACGCCTTTAGGGCAACTTGTTGCTATGTTAAAACCTTTTTCAATCTTTGCGCACAAGTACAATCCTATCTTCCGCACATTTGATTCAGGTCATTTTGGTATTTTAAATAGCCGCCTAGGCTTTAGGGCAGCGTGCCCGTATGCTAAACCCTTTTAGTTCTTTATTTGGCTCCATCGCTTAATTCCAGAATCATGATTTCGCACATATTTGACCCCAAACGCAGCATTTCTCGTCGGTTGGAGCTCCCCGTTGATGGCGCTGTGGCAGCCGAGCGTATAGCCCGCCAGAATTCCGAATCTTCTAGAAAGCACGCCGCTGAGGCGTGATACCATTGGTGCCGGCATTAATTTGTTTCATTTTATCGCCCCGCGATTGGCTGCCGAGGTTTAGTCACGTGGGGACGCGACCAAGGTGACCTTTGCCAGCGCTTCCCTCTGGGCATTCAGCCGAGAGCCGTCGATCGAGTAAGAGGTCGGATAGTGTGTGTGAGTTCGTGCGGCGCTCCCGCCCTTGGCGGGGGCGTCAGTCTTTTTCCCGGCGAGTGCTGCTTCAGCAATTATGTGACAAACGGTTTCGCCTTAAGTGGCAGTTAACGGCAGTCCGTTGCAGAGAACGCTCGTGTGGTGGTTGTGAGTCGGAGTTTCGAATTGTCTTCGGCGTAGCGTGGGTGTTTTTGAGCCCAGTTCCTGCTTCCATAAGTAAGGGGTCGTGCCCCCTTCATCTCGACCTACGAGGATCTGTCCCGCAGAACGAAAGTGGCCCATTTCTCGTCGTCCCGTTGTACGCGTCCTGACGCGCTTCACATCGCCATTGTGGCGGATGTGCACTCATCCCTATAGCCGTCGAACATCGAAGGTACCTGCCACCTAAGACTGCAGCCTGTCGCAACTCGACTGTACCAGGCTCCCTGACCGCCTACATATTAAGGTATGTGTCTTTGAACTGATTACCGCTGTGAACGCGAGCGAGCCGTCACATCTCTGGTGCCTACAGGCACTGTCGTCATATTTGTCCATGTCGCGAGTGCTAATTTGATCTTTGCTGTTCGCTGCATAAGGCGTCGCGCCAGCGTATTTGTGCATTCATTCAGACTTGCAGACTGTCCATGTTGCGAGAGCTAATTTGTTTATTACTGTTCAACATCTGTCGCTAGGTTTAGAGCGCGCGCGCCAGCTGGTGTCCTTAGTTGTAATCTAGTTATAGATATAGGGCGACGCACTCTGCTGCCCCATTGTAACCCGTTAGTCAATACATGATTTGTTAGCTAAGGGAACTATTGTTTTGTTTCGACTTGTGCATGTTCTGTTACAGATAAACGCCCCCCTTCATTGTACTGATTATTGTGCGACGGAACGAGGGAGCTTTGAGCGTACAGGTGGGTGAGACAGCTGCGTAGTCGCGGTCGGATTGACACCTAATTACAATCCTTGCATAAGGCAATCCCGAAATTATTATTTGACCTTGCAATTCTTGAGTAATCCTATCGGCGGAGTATTTTGCGTGCTTCGCTCCCGTCTAACCGTCCAGGCCCGGTTAGCCGGGTTAAGACAGGCTTGGTGGCGCCCTCATAATTTCGACATACCCTATACATATATATTATGCCACAACACGCTTGCCCAGAACGTATCGTGTGACTCACGCCCGACTCCCTGAGCGTTCCAGCCGTGGCCTATTAGCCTATTTCGAACCGATTTCAGGGCAAGTGTGCCAGTTTTTCAGGACTGATTCCGTGGTGCGATGCTCACCTTGGGTGGGTGTCGCAAAGTTCTTTAAATACCGTAACAATCGTGAACCCATCGGCGAATTTGAGATCCGTTTTGATATATCCAAGTTTCGTCTAAGTACACAAACAGGTAATTTTCACAAGAATTTTTAAGCTGCAGAATTTTTTTTAAAAACTGTACCTTTGAAATTTTTACGTGTTTTTGTTCACAGAATTTTTCTATTATTCACAATTTTGTATTTAAACCCATTGACTTCAATATTCTATATAAAGTTGTTCTGCCACCCGTAAATTCTAACACATTTTTTGCTGTTTCCAGCAGAGTGTCTAAAGTAAAGAATTCGTTTTGTTTGTTTAGTGCACGAATAACTTCAGTTAAATCTCTTTTAAAAAAATTATTCCATTTTTCTGTTTTTCCTCTTGTAGTTTTAGTACCTTTCAGACTTCCAGGTTTTTCAGTAATTATAGAATAAATAACAGATCTTCCTACCTATAAATAAATGAAGCACCTTTTAAGAAAATTCGTTTATGGGATATGAATTCAGTGTACTCACGTTGAAAATGTCCGTCAATCTAATAATAATTTTATCATTACTTAGATCGGGTTTATCTCGTCTGAAATGTGTGTAGCATTTCAACATACTGCGTTTCGTCTCCAAAGACACAACTTTGGGCATGCTGTTTATTAAATTTTTGACAATAATCACTTCTTTAACACTTTAGTTTTCAGAGATTAGGAAAGTGTCATAATGACATTTATTGACATATTTTTTACTTTTTATTTTAGTAGCATTGGCAACACGGCATTTCAAATTTAGTTAGAAAAAGTTTGCCACCACAAAGAAATGAAATATAACTACTGCTTTCCTTAGTACTGCCAATTTAAGAAAATAAAAGCATGGCAACCTATCGTTTTTTTTAAGATGGAATAAATTATACTAACCGCGACATGTTTACAGGGTGGATCTTGAAGCAGTTGCTCTACCTAGAATTAAATATAAATAAATTCAATCCGTTTCGGGCGTCGTCGTATATCCCACTCCCGAAGCAGATTCAGTCCAAGAAAGCGATCGTGAACGTCCAAAAAGATGACGAGTGTTGTTTCGGGTGGGCGGTAACCTCGGCCATTTGGGTACCAAATGGACCGTCTAATCGAACGACTTCGTATCCTGATTGCCGTCGATTTTTAAATTTTAGGGACATTGAATTCCCTGTTAGATTGCGCGATATTTCTAAATTTGAAAAATATAGCCCCCAAATTTCTATAAATGTATACGCGTTGGAAAAGACTTTTCAAAACAATGTTACCAAATATGAAGTTGTAGGACCTCTGTACTATTCGCCACATATAAAAGAAGAGGGGCATATAAATTTGTTACTTCTAACTGACGACGAAGGTAATAGCCACTACTATTGGATCTCGGATTTGTCTAGGTTAGTTTCACAGCAAATAACGTCTAGGGCCAATGCGAAACATTTTTGTAATGGTTGTCTAAATTACTTTCGCACCGATGCCTACCTGGTGGAACATAGGCGTTTTGACTGTAATCATTTGTACACAAAATTGACAACAAAAGAGTTGATCACGGATAAGTGTGGGAAGATGAGGCCCCAGAACATTCTTAAATTTGATAATTATCATAGCAATTGAAGGTTCCATTTTGAGTCTATGCAGATTTCGAGACGGTGTTATCACCTGTCGATGGTGGGAATCAGGAGTCGGATCGTGAAAGACCATATACGATCAAAACGTGCGAGCACAAACCGTATTCTTTCGCGTATTATTTGAAATGTTCGTTTGATAATACTCTGGCCAAATTCGAAATTTATAGGGGTGAGGATGCTGTGGACGTGTTTGTTGAGAGTATAGACAGAGACGTTCGCGCGCTATATTCCAATAGTTTGAAGCATGTCGTACCCCTTAGGCCTCTGATTCCGCAAGAAATTCAAAATTTTAACGTTGCTGTTTTATGTCATAGGTATTTGCAATCGTCCTTTCAAAGACTCGGACGTAAAGGTTCGCGATCACGACCATTTGACAGAAGATTATCGGGGGGCTGCCCATTCCAATGGCAATCTAAATTATAAACTTCCAAATTTTATTCCCGTATTTTTTCACAATTTAAATACGATTCCCACCTTTTTGTCAAACAGTTAGCTCAAAATAACGAGGAGCTTGATGTCATTCCGGAAAATAAGGAAAATATAATTTATTTGGCAAACGTCTTTGGGTAGATGAAGTCATTGTTGACGGAAAACGTAAAAACATTTTTATGCAAATTCGATTTTTAGATAGTTATCGGTTTTTAAGTTCTTCTTTGGCATCGCTGGCCGCCACATTGTCGGATGACCAGTGTGTTGAAATTCATAAGTAATTCGAACATGACATCAAATTCGAACTAATGAGACAGAAAGGTGTGCTTCCCTATTCATATCTGGACTCATTTACAAAATTAAACGAGTCGGCGTTGTCCACAATCGCCCAGTTCTATAATCATTTAACCGAGACGCATATTACTGAGGTCGATTACGAGCGCGCCGTTAAGGTCTGGCAAATTTTCGAATGTCAGACGTTGGGCGACTATTCCGATGTCTACTTCAAATGTAACGTGTTTATTTTGGCAGACGTATTCGAAAACTTTCGAAATTTTTATTTAAATCAATACAACTTAGATCGGGGGCAGTACTTTACCGCCCAAGGTTTAAGTTGGGACGCCATGTTAAAATATACAGGGGTTGAGTTGGAGCTGTTGACCGATATGGATATGTTTCACTTTTTTAGAAAGGGTATTCGTGGGGGAGTCAGTACTTCTGTCGGGCGAAAGGCTATTGCCAACAATAAATTTGCGGGTAATTATGATCTTTCCAAACCCACTTTTTTTTATTATTTATCTAGACGCGGCGAACCTATACGGCCATAGTATGCGGCAGTTTCTACCGCAAGGTGGTTTCGTTTGGTTGACTGACAAGGAAATTGATAGTTTTGACGTATTTCAAATTTTGAACTACTCAGATACTGGGTACGTGTTGGAAGTTGACTTCCGGTACCCTGAAGATTTACATGACTTACCCTTTTGCCCCGAGCTATTGGTACCTCCGAGCGGAAAATTTAAAAATACTAAATTAATTCCAAATTTGTATGACAAACACAGATATATTATTCACTATAGAAATTTGAAGCAATGCTTAGAGACTGGTTTGATTTTGGTTAAAACACATAAAATACTTAAGTTTAGACAATCTCCTTGGCTCAGATCCTACATCGATTTAAATACAAATTTACGTAACCAGTCTGACAATGAATTTCACCGAAATTCATTTAAACTAGCTAACAATAGCGTCTTTGGTAAAACTATGGAAAACGTGGACAAAAGGGTTTTGGTAAAGGTAATTAGTCATTGGGAGAAGATTGGTAATAGAATGGGAGCAGAAGCTTTGATCTCGAAACCTAACTTTAAAGATAGAATTCGGTTTGGGGAAAATTTAATAGCAGTGGAAATAAACAGAACGTCGGTTTTATATAACAAACCCAGTTATGTTGGTTTTTCTGTTTTAGATATTTCGAAAACGGTAATGTACGATTTTTATTACAAATTTTTCAAGCATAAATACATCCTTAATGTGTCTCTACTATACTCAGACACTGACTCTCCCATTTTGGAAATTTTTACTGAAAATTTTTACGCGGACATGAAACAGCACCTTCATCAGTTTGATACATCAAATTACAAGAATGGTCTGCACGGAATTACGAGAACCGAGTCTGTTGTTGGGAAATTTAAGGATGAGTACGCTGGGGTGGCTGTGTGTAGCTATTACGGGGTCGGTGCGAAAACATACTGTGAAAACGCTGTTGGTAAGCAAGCCAAAAAGTCGAAGGGAGTTAGAAAGAGTGCTGTCCGGAATCACCTCACCACCGAAATTTATAAACCTGTAGCCAAAAACAAGAGGGAAGTTGTATTTTGTCAAATGTATGTGTTTCGTTCCTGTTTACACACTATGTACACCGAATTAATGAATAACGTTGCGCTTTCTTCGCGAGATGATAAACGCTTCCTTATTCCTAATACTACCAGAACCTTAGCGTGGGGTCACCGTGACATAGATTATTACAGTCGTCTAGACGCCTTGCTGCGCATTGCCGAAACGATGACGTAGCAATATTTTCGCGGAACAGTATTCGTTATTACTTAACAGCAGAGGTCCTACACAGCGGGAGCTTTCTTGTACTCTGTAGGTTTAGTTATTGTATATAGCAATTATAGCATAGGTGGTGGTAGGTTAAGAATACTAACTTGTACGATATAGGTAGTAAGTTAAATTGGTATCAAATTTTACGACAAATCTCATTGTATGGGTCAGCATTACCAAGTGTATTTGTTATTCAACACTATCCTAGGTGTATTCTTTTGTGTATCACTCATGTTCAGCATTTACAATAATAAATTACTGTAAAACATAAAAAGTGTTTTATTTAAAGAGTTCTATAGAATCATAGTAAGTTATACAACATTGTTTTTGGATATCCAGGAATTGTGATGATTATCGAATCCCAACCACTTTACGTTGATACGAACCGATAAACAGATCAGATCAACAAAGAAAATGTACGTCGCCACATAAAGCGGCGACAGTACAAAGGGCCCTAAAAACATCTGTTTACCAAGCCGTCGCGATCTTGCACAAACAAAGAGAAATTATATCTATTTTCAAAAACCCTCGTAGAAACATAAAACAATAAAACTAATGGCAACCCCAGCGAAATTTTAAAGTGCAGCAAAGTGGCGATCATAAACTTTATTGGAACCGGCCGGCCAAGAAAGGCGACAGCAAGCGAAATACGCCTCACGTATAAGCAAGAGCGCTTATACTTAAAAGGGCACATAAAAAATACACCGCGGCCCCGGAATACCCCGTGTTTGGTATCAAACGAAAGGGAAAACCACCGCTAATTATTAAAACAATCCGCGAATCGACAGCAGCAACACACGCCGAGCGCGCCACATTTTCCTGGAAGCAGAAGCACCAATTTTAGCCCGAGTACAAGCCCGAATTCTTAAAATCGCCGGGGTAGGCATGCAGATCACCCACCGTCCGGCAAGGGAAATTAATACCAACGAATGTATTAGCATTGCAGATTGAATTTACTTAAATTAAGAAATTTTCACAAAAGCAATAAACTAAGACAGGGTTGTCTAGTATCAAAATACGGGGAAAATTAGACGATTTTTTTTAAGCAAGTATGAAATTTGAGCCTCAAACGGTCAACGAGCGCGCACGCAAAAATAACGTGCGCTATATGTGCACGGGCATTGGGAAAATTAATTCATTCGGCGAGTTTAGCGACAAACACAAAAGGACCGCCGTGTCGCGAGCTATGCCATGCGACACAAATCAGGTCGATAATTGATCGCGCCGCGCAATTAAACGCGATAATTCGAAATGCATCAAAAACGGGCCAAAACATCCCTTCTACCTCGACCAATGGGCTGCTAGATCGCGTCTGACAAAGGACTGGCCCCTTTAAATAGTCGGACGCTGGCAGTAGAAACTTACTCAACCCAGGAGAGTCAGCCAACAGCATCCAGCCTTCGAGGACCAGCTAGCAGCTCTAGCCTTCCAAGGATCTACCAGCCCCAGCCCTCTCCAGAGCCTTTCACCTTCGTTGAACATAGCTGGTTGCCGCATCTACTTTACTTAGCTGTCTACCGCATCTACTGGACATAGAGCCTGCCGCATCTACTGGACTTAGCTGTCTACCGCATCTACTGGACATAGAGCCTGCCGCATCCACTGGACTTAGCTGTCTACCGCATCTACTGGACATAGAGCCTGTCGCATCCACTGGACTTAGCTGCCTGCCGCATCCACTGGACTTAGCTGTCTGCCGCATCTACTGAACTCAGAGCCAACCGCATTTGTTGGACTTAGAGCCAATCGCCTTCGTTGGACTTAGAGCCAATCGCCTCCGCTGGACTTAGAGCCAACCGCCTTTGTTGGACTTAGAGCCAATCGCCTTCGCTGGACAGAGAGCCTGCCGTCTTCGTGGGATTTGGACACGGAGCCACTTTAGCCGCCGGCACCGCCTCCGAAGGACCACACCAGCTTCCAGCTACGGATGCCAATCCGCCATTTTTTTTCTGTACATATATGTTACCTAGTTATAAGCTTATCTGTATGTTAGTTAGTAGTGTAAATATAATAAACTTTGTTCCAATCAAATCCAGTGTCTAGCTGAGGGTAACGCCCACCCTCCTCTTCCGAAACCGACGCCATTGAAGTAACCCTACCGCTGAGCTATAAACCGAGGCGTGTTAACGTAAATTTACCCTCCTTCTTCAACACCTTTTCTACCAGGTATACGTCCGAGTGTTTGGTTTTCTGTAATTCGTGCTCGTAAAATCCACCTTTGATTTCCTGTCCTTCCTGATCCATAAGTCTTTAGGTGGTAGGGTTTGTAATTCGCAATGTGGCTATTTTGAATATTTCGTTGCTCCAGCTGGGTGTGTATCCCTTGCTAAATATCGAACGATATTTACTAATGCATACAGAGTCCCCTTTATGAAACTTTTGAGGTATCGGATCTACAGTTTTTGTGTGGCTGTACACGGTGTGTAACAGACGTTTGGCATTTTTAAGATTAACTTCAGCCGGCTTCATACCTGTTGTGCTATGCCTGGTTGTGTTATATTTCGTTAAAAGTTGGGGCAGAATGTCCAACCATTTGAAGGACCCTTGCAGACTAACCTGCTTCCACATCATGTTCTTAAGGGTGCGGTTACATCTTTCCACAATGCTACTTTTCATAGTTGAATACGTGCTGTAATGATTTATCTCCTCGATTCAAAGTCACACCGACCATCTCAGCCTGCCGAACTCCGGTGATGTATGATTCTCCAGAAGGCTCGCTGACTTGAACATTAATAATCTGTCCGGTCTCTATCGCAAAGGTGTATTTATCAATTCCGAATATTTTTGAAAATCCCTCCTCATTATGCCCACTCCCCACAAGTAGGAGCGGTGTTTCTATATGTAGTGCCTTTATATTTTGAACTTTCATATAGATATGTTTGGGATGAGGAGCATAGCGTGTGCTATGGTAGTGGCGTCCAAATTTGTCGATAGGCATTACTCTATCGTCTAACACCTTGTGATCGTAATTCAATAGGTTCTCCACTTTTGTACTCGCCTTAGTGAATTATTTTTGCATCTCGTAGAGCTTGGGTGATGCTTACGATTTCGTTGGAATGGCCGGTGTGCCCCGCTACTTGAGAGGCTAGTAATATGCGCAGACAATCCACTAATGAATTTGGATCCTTCCAAGGAACAAATTCCACTTTTTTATTGCTTACTGTTAATAATCCCCTAGCGGTACGCTGCACTCTCGATGCGGCTCTGGTAGGTTGTCTAACGCCGGAAGATGTAGCCAGGGGGCGTACTACTTTTATATATTTCGCGCCGGCGTTGCCGCTTATCCCTTGGGTTGGATCGTAGTTCTTACGATTTGCGGCGGACCGGTTCACTATGTCATGGTAATTGTCAAGATCTTTGTTTGTATAAGTCAACGGTTTCTTTTTGTACATCAATTTGTAAAAGCTAGGAGTGCCTTTGTATACTATTCTATTGCCGTGATCTGTAATAACCATGTCCTGACCCTCAAATGTAAGCTGTTTGATGGTTGTTAGCAATTCGGTGAGTGGCTGGGAAATTGGTTTAAATTGCTTCGCAAGAGCCGTCCGCGATTCGGCGATATCTGCTTTTAAAGTTTCATATTTCCGCCTGACAGCCAGTGGATAAGGATGGAGTTAATGTTCAAAATTTTCGTAACATGTTCACCTGCATGCCACATATTCGCATCATAAATTTTGCTGTCAAATCCCAACATGTCTCGGATAGTATTGTCACTCCTAAAGTCGATTGGAACGTTCGATTTTATTTCGGTTTTTAAGGTGCTGTTGTTTCCGCGTAGCAGCACCTGCTCATTACCTCCGTAGACTCAAGTTGGTTATGCAGAAAGTCGGCAATGTCCATAATTTCGTATTCACCCTCAGGTATAGTAATAAGAGGTAGTCCGACGAGATGAAATTCATTGTTGAGAGGTCTAATGTTAGCAATAGTATTGTAGGTTTCGAAACTTAACAATCCCAAAACATATTCGCTACCGACGTCTAAGAAAATAGGGGGGTCAAAATTCGCAGTAAGGATGGATGAATCACATGTCAGAGTGAATATACTAGACATGATGAAGCGCAACACTTAAACTGCCGACAAAAGCGGTTTCGCAAAGTTATATAGGAATTTGAGACACAGGTGACCGCATGTGTATGACATGAGTCGTTGACATCTATTAGAATTATACGTGATCGTGTTATTGCCACCATCGCTGCGAAAGTATTTCACTAATTCGGTTGGAGGTTGTAAGCGACCGATGCTATCGAAATACAGAACAAAGGCATCCACTTTTACGGAAGCCGTCCAATGCGTGCCAGGTCCAACATCATCGTCCAAGTTAGTGACACCACATTCTCGTTTACGAATCTTGATAGGCAGGGCATCCCGCATAAATATTCCCCTAAAGTGTGGAATTTCTAGGCGTTTAACGTAGTCTGTAATATCGATGTTTGTTAACACGCGGCGCGGCAGCTGCAATGGTTTTTTTTGACTGATACGGTCGTAGATATAACCCTTTTCCATGAGCAATGGATTCTATAGCTTTGTTATGTCGCTCCTTTTCTTGGAGATTCTTTTTAGCAGCCTTTGAGTCCCCCACTGCTTTAGCGACTGCTGCAGCACCACCTCCGAAGGATCCCAATGCTCCTAATGCAGCAAGTATGGGTACAACCGGCAATATGCCTCCTCTCTTCGGAAGAGGTAGTACTCTTGACCGCTTTCGCTTCCTCCTCCTTGTTTTCAGAACTCCTCCTGAATGAGAGCGGATTGTGATACCCACCCGTTTGGAATGCGTTCGCCGTGTACGCTTCCGTTTCACACCCATTCCGACTTTCGTCTTCCCTTTCATAACTCCAGTCACAGCAAGGGCTGCAGCTCTTTCCCCAAGAGTAGAATCTTTTGCTTTAACGCGTTCCCAAGCTTTCTCCGCTAGAACTTTATCTGCCGCGTGACGTGTCGAAAGATCGCTAGATTGTGAGTATGCGATGTCGTGTTGCTTGCAGGCCTCGTCCAGAGGATTCATTCCTCGATCACCTCGAGAAAGCCGTTTTTTAAGTCGGGTACCAGGTCCGCAAAACTTGTACCCTGGTATGTGTAATTCGAAGGGTAATTTCCGCTTGGCGGTTCGGTGATGACTGGTTTGTTTGCGCTTAGTAGCTTTCATCTTAAACACTTACACACAACTGATGTTCTTCAAACGGAATTAACAAATATAACGAGAACGCACGGCGGGTAGAGCGCAGTTTCCTTCTGAGCGAAAGCGATGGAAAACGTCAAAATCGTGAAGCAATGGTGTTCCTTGCCGATAGTAAATCACACAGTAAATTCCATATCCGAGACTTACAGAAAGCACAGCGCTTTACTGGTCAACGGATGTAAACGGGGTCTGATCATAGGTCCATCCGGATCTGGGAAAACCAACGTTATAATCAGTTTACTAGTGCATCGAAATGGGTTGCGATTCGCAAACCTTTATATAATATATTCGAAAACACTCGATCAACCCAAATATAATTATCTCAGAGCAGCCTTCCAACCATTGACAGACATTGGATTCTTCGAATATAGTAACGATTGTGAGGTGATCAAACCCCAGGAAGCAAAAGAACACTCCGTGATAGTTTTTGACGACGTAGCGTGCGAGACGCAAAGCATAATTCGAGATTATTTTTGTTTCGGACGTCACCGAAACATAGATTATTTTTATCTATGTCAGGCGTATTCATCTATCCCTAAGCAGCTCATAAGAGATATATTAATATCTTCTCAGGCAGCTGGACACATGGGTCATTCCAATGAGATAGTTCGCATCACCGAAGCCCTACGAGACGCGAAAATAATCTACTAAGGGGTACAAAAGTGGAGTGTCAATAGCGGTAAGATCAGAAACCATCAGCCGACGATAGAGTAATGCCCATCGGAAAATTTGGACGGCACTACCATAGCACGCGATACGCAGCGTATCCGAGGCATGTCTTTATCAAAGTGAAAAATGTAAATCAACTCCATATAGAAGTACCACTGCTGCTAGTGGGGCGTGGGTACGATGAAAGCGGATATTCCAAAATTTTCGGAGAGAACGAGTACATTTTTCCGTTAACAATCGGTGAGATCATAAGTGTTTAAGTCAGCGGACCGTCGATAGAATCATACATCAACGACGCCATGCAGACCACGCTTATCGGTATGACATTACATCGAGGAGATAAACTGCAATTCAAATGCAAAAACCAAAAGTTATACGTGCAGCTCCTGCTTAAATGTCCCGTAGAAGTGTAGAAAGCAACAGTTGACAATGAACCTTAAAGAAGCCATAGTTAGCGAACTCCACAAACCAGCACGAAAAAATTTCAAGGGAAGGCGCGTTATCCTTAAAGGCTTGAACGATTTATATCAAGCGCATTTGGTAGAAATGATTCCTTATGCATAAATCAATAAGAGCTTTCGTTACATTCTGGTAGTGATTAAGGCTTTCTCAAAGTATGTGTGGGCCTATCCCGTAAAACGTAAAACAGGAAAGGACGTAATAGCTGCAATGGGTAAAGTGTTGAGGAGTGTAAAGGTGTCACCGCAAAACTTGCAAACGGATTTGGGGAAATAGTTTTACAACACCGCTTTTTAACAATTAATGCTGCAGCACAACATCAATCACTACAGCACGTATTCTAGTATGAAGAGCAGCATAGTGGAGAGATGCAACCGCACCTTGAAGAACATGATGTGGAAGCAGTTCAGCCTGCAAGGGTCCTACAAATGGGTGGATATCCTACCCAAGATCGTAGCAAAGTATAACACAATCAAGCATCGCACAATAGGAATGAAACCTGCCGAAGTGAACTTAAAGAATTCAAAACTTCTATTAAAAACGGCGTACAGTTACACAAAGATCTTGGACCCGAAACCTCAAAAGTTTCGTACAGGGGACTTGGTACGCATTAGCAAGTATCGTTCGGCATTTAGCAAGGGTTACACTCCAAGCTGGAGCAACGAAATATTTACAATATCTACAGTTCGACTTACAAACCCAACAACCTATCGACTCACGGACCAAGAAGGTCAGGAAATTAAAGGAGGATTCTACGAGCACGAACTGCAGAAAACAAAACATTCAGCCGTATATCTAGTTGAAAGGGTCCTGAAGAAGAAAGGAAATTTATTGTATGTAAAGTGGTTGGGATTCGAGAAGCGACACAATTCTTGGATACCTAAAACCAATCTCGTGTAACTTAAAGGAATGAGCTAGTACTCTCAAAAAATTAAACATTTTTTGTAGTAAATATTTTTTTAATTAATAAACTGGTACAACTATGTGAGTTGTTCTTTAAATATGCATTACTAATACTGAACAACATTACAGATTTCATTTAAAAATGGAACTAGATGAGAATGTTATATGATGACTAATTACAAACATAGTATGATACAATTACATAACAAATTGTACAAAAAAAATGAAATTATGTCTACTTAAGATTTTACGATACAATTACTTAATAACTAATTATACATACAAAAAAATAAAATTTTGTCTAAATATCTACGAAAAGAAAACCTCTGTAAACGTACCAATCTCGTGAGACTCTTTGCAAGAAATAAACAGCCATTACTATGTAAACGACAAAAACAATGTACTGTTACTGATATGCGCGTAGTATTACTGATCGTCTTGCAATAATTCCAGTAACCTGTCCAACGGTCTAGCACCTGACATGTCTATATCTACATGACCCCATGCTACAGTGTTATTCGACTGAGGAATAAGATAGCGCTTATCATCCCGATATGATAGGGCAATTTTATTCTTCAATTCAGTGTACACTGTGTGCTTGTGAGAGCGAAAAACATACATTTGGCAAAAGACCTGACCACGGACATTGTCAACAACGTCGCGATAGGTTGCCATAGTGAGATATTTATTGGCAGCAGCCTTTTGCACACCTTTTACTTTCTTTACTTCTTTCCCTCCCACAAACACACAGTACGACTTAGCACCGGCTCCAAAAAATTGTTCTACCGGAACACCTGCGTACTCGTCTTTCATTTTACCGACGACCGATACGGTTTGAGGTGTACCGTGTCGACCGTCTTTATAATTTGAAGTGTCAAAACGATCTAAATTATTTTTTATGTCCTCATAGAAATTGTCAGTCCGTACGTGAATTACTAGCCAGTCAGTATCTGTATAGAGTAGGGAGACATTATTACCATATTTTTGTTTCAAAAAATTATAAAAAGAGTTATACATTACGATTTTAGATAAGTCCAGAATAGTGAAACCTGCATAGATCGGTTTATTATACAAAACAACTGTTTTATTAAGTTCCACAGCAATCAAATTTTCAGAAAAAATTACCGAATCCTTAAAATTTGCTTTGGCAATTAGAGCTGCAGCACCTAGTTTCTTGCCAACATTATCCCACGTGCTCGCCAACCTGATGTCCGATCGCTTGTCGACATTTTCCATCGTTTTTCCGAAAACGCTATTATTTTTAGCCTTAAAAAAATCTTTCTCAAATTCATTTCGTGCTCGGTTACGCAACGCGGTATTCATATTCAATATATGAGCGCAACCAGGGCGATTGAATAAATTTAAGAATTCTGTGCATTTTTGTAAGAACTAAACCAGCATCTAAACATTGTTGTAAATTTCGATAATGAAGTACATACTTGGTCTTATGGTACAAATTTGGAATCAATTTTGGACATTTATATTTTCCACCCGGGGGAATAATAAGTTCCGGACAAAAGGGAAGATTATTGTGGTCGTCGTGAAAGTGTTCAGGATACTGTAGATCAACCTCCAAAATAAAACCCGTATCCGCCTCATCATCAATTTGAGACACATCAAAATTTTCAACTTCCTCTGTCGCGAGCCATTCAAAATTTCGGTGCGGCAAATACTGGCCCATCGCAAAACCGTATAAGTTTGTAGCGTTTAAATACATAATGAATGATGTAGGCTTGGAGGAATCATAATTTGGAACTAAACAATTGTTGGCAATAGCCTTCCTACCAATACATGTGCTTATACCACCCCTAATTGACTTTTTGAGAAAATGTATCATGTCCATGTCAGTTAATAATTCTAATTTGACACCCGTAGATCGTAACATAGCGTCCCAACTAAGACCTGGATCCGTATAGTATTGGGCAGTATCCAACTTGTATGTTTCCAAACATAACTTCCTAAAATTTTAAAATACGTTTTCCAAAATCAACACGTCAGTTTTTAAATAAATGTCCGAGTAATCACCCAAAGTTTGACAGTCGAAGGTGTTCCACACAGACACAGCACGATCGTAATCAGTTTGAGAGACGTGTTCCTCATGTAAAGAGTCGTAAAACTGAACCTTCGAAGGCAACTTCGCAAGGTTCAGTTTTTCGAAGGAGTCCACAAAGGAATATGGGAACACGCCTTTCTGTCTCATTAATCGAAACTTTGCATCGTCCCCAAACAACCTTTTAATTTCAAAAAACTGATCGTCGGCCAAATAATCAACTAACTGTCCAAATATCTAATTTGTAAATAAACTTTCTTCGTTTTGTAACCAACATCGATTTCATCTACCAATAGATGCTTGCCAAAGGACATATATTTTTCTTTCGTTTGAGGTATGACATCGATCTGTTCGCCATCGACGGCGAATTGTTTTACGAACAAATGAGAATCATAATTTAGGTTGTGGAAAAAGACACAAAATTGGGAACTTTGAAATTTAGATTACAGATCGAATGTGCAGCACCCCGATACGCCCCAGTTAGGTGACAATGGTCTTGCACCCTAATCTTATCGGCGACAAAGGGTCGATCACATATATGGCAAGACGTAGCAGCCTCGTAATTTTGAAGTTCCGCAGTAGTCATCGTCGCCAAAGGAACCACGCCTTTTAAAAAATTATCATACAAATAACGAACATCTATATCCAACCGCTTCATAAAAACAGTTGAAGCATCTTCACCGCGGTACGTTTGAAATTTAGAAAGACTATCGTCGTACGAACACTTTATAAAATATGCACACGAGTAAGGCACGTGCTCGCACGTCTTAACTGTAAACGAACTCTCGAGGTCTGGTTGCGTATCAGATTTCTGTACAGGTTTTAAAATTGTCTCAAAATCTGCGTAGACAACGAACGGTACCTTTAATTGTTTATGGTAATTTTTGAATTTCAAAATATTTTGTGGGGTTGTTTCACCAAGTTTGTTCACGATCAACTCATCGGTTGGGATTTTGGTATACACCTGATTACAATCGAACTTGATATGTTGTCTCAAGTGCTGTTCAGTACGGGAGTAATGCAAGCATCCGTCACAAAAATATTTTGCCCCCTTTCTAGCAGTTATTTGCTGCGAAACGAGGCGAGAAATTTTTGTAATGCAACAGTAATGACTGTCACCCTCGTCAATGGTTAACAGAAGCAAGTTAACGTGTCTCAACCGCTTCATGACAGAGTAATGCAAAGGTCTCACAACTTCCCAAATCATTTTTTGATTTTCAAAACGCTACTGTAACCCATACACGTTAACCGAAAGTTGAGGATTAAGGTTTTAAAATCGTCTCAAAATCTGCGTAGACAACGAACGGTACCTTTAATTGTTTATGGTAATTTTTAAATTTCAAAATATTTTGTGGGGTTGTTTCACCAAGTTTGTTCACGATAAACTCATCAGTTGGGATTTTGGTATACACCTGATTACAATCGAACTTGATATGTTGTCTCAAGTGCTGTTCAGTACGGGAGTAATGCAAGCATCCGTAACAAAAATATTTTGCCCCCTTTCTAGCAGTTATTTGCTGCGAAACGAGGCGAGAAATTTTTTTAATGCAACAGTAATGACTGTCACCCTCGTCATTGGTTAACAGAAGCAAGTTAACGTGTCTCAACCGCTTCATGACAGAGTAATGCAAAGGTCCCACAACTTCCCAAATCATTTTTCGATTTTCAAAACGCTACTGTAACCCATACACGTTAACCGAAAGTTGAGGATTAAGGTTTTAAAATCGTCTCAAAATCTGCGTAGACAACGAACGGTACCTTTAATTGTTTATGGTAATTTTTAAATTTCAAAATATTTTGTGGGGTTGTTTCACCAAGTTTGTTCACGATCAACTCATCGGTTGGGATTTTGGTATACACCTGATTACAATCGAACTTGATATGTTGTCTCAAGTGCTGTTCAGTACGGGAGTAATGCAAGCATCCGTCACAAAAATATTTTGCCCCCTTTCTAGCAGTTATTTGCTGCGAAACGAGGCGAGAAATTTTTTTAATGCAACAGTAATGACTGTCACCCTCGTCATTGGTTAACAGAAGCAAGTTAACGTGTCTCAACCGCTTCATGACAGAGTAATGCAAAGGTCCCACAACTTCCGAAATCATTTTTCGATTTTCAAAACGCTACTGTAACCCATACACGTTAACCGAAAGTTGAGGATTAAGTTGTTCGAATTTCGGAATATCGCGCAATTTCAATGGAAATTCCAACCCATCTAACGCCAAAACAGTTCTACAATCGGGATAAGAACTCGTACGATGGGTGGGTCCGCTGGGTTCAACAATACCAGCTAAAATCGGCCACCCGAAACAGTACTCATCATCGTTTTGAACGTTGACAACAGCTCTCTTTCGCTCAATGAATGATGGGAGTGGTAGGTACGAGGAAGCTCTGAGGGGGTTGTATTTGTTGACGGCGACGACCAACGACAGCAACTGCTTCAGAGCCCAGCCTGCAACAATTCAAGCGTTCTGAATACAACTATCGTCGAGGTATCATCAACTTACCAGATTTCATTGCGCGTGTTAAATCACTTGATTTCTTCCAACCCTTTTCTTTCTACAACGAAATATCCAAATAATTCCAAATTCAGCTTTAAGCTCTTTAAATTTTCAAGCTGCCTTCGCAATAACGTCAACACTTTTTCTTTAATTTCTAACAGAAACTCCTCGACCATTATATGATAATTAATGGTTGTAACTCTGTACGTGGCAATCCGGGACCTAAAGGCTGACTGCAGGGGTGCCACTCCATCATCCAGGCCTGACCTCCCAGTTCGCAACGCATGACGATTACTTCGCATGTGCCCAACGAAGCCACGCACGGGAAGTAGGTTAGAATGGACAGTTGTAGAACCTCCCCCCACCACTTTTCCTTGAAACCGAGGCCACACTTCAAGGTCACATCTTACAACCAAATTTCAAAGCCACAGCTCAAGGCTAAACTTCAAGACCACATGGACAGTTCTAGAACCTCCCCCCACCACTTTTTCGTGAAACCGAGGTTACACTTCAAGTTAAGGCCAAATTTCAAGGCCACAGCTCACGGCTAAACTTCAAGGCCACAGCTCAATTCTGGAACAACCCCCAACACTTGGCTTTGAAACCGAGACCAAACTTTACGGGCAAAGTTGCTGCTACTCCTCCCGCCACTTATCTTTTTATTCAAGGTCATGGTTAGTGTTCTCATCAAATTACATTTGAACCCTAGCTTAGACCATACGGTCACCCTGACACTTCAACAAGTTTAATGAAAGAGGCAAATATTTTCATAAATTGTTTTAATAACATCTAAAGATATGTACAGATAAACACTTAACACTAATGCTATAATCACATATCAGTTGCATAATATGTACAGTAACGCTATTGTCTACTTCCTCGGCGTTGTCCTCCTCCTCCGCGAAGTTGAAGGCCGTTCCGATTCTGGATAACTGCCTCCTGGAGTATTTTCGTGGTTGCAATCACCGCGTCCTTACCCACCAGAAGTCAACTTGTGCGAAAATGAAGATGCGTTGCAATAGTTAGAAATGGTGACCTTGAAGTCAGTAGTAGGAGCTGGCAACCTTGACTGTGAAATTGAGTTTGTATTAGTTTGCGTGCAGCATTTTACTTGATTTTGTTCATAGGTTTATAGGTAACAGAGAGAGTAACAAGGAGCGTAAATGGGTTGACATGTATGTGATGCGATATCATAATACTCAACATCAAGCGAGAATAAAAAATCACCGTCATGAACACAACCGCGAGGGTTGCAATCTCGTCTAACCATTGTGCCTCGGGTGATTTTAAACCCTTCGTAAAGGGCTCTCAACATGAAGTCGGTAAAAACCTGCTGTTATTTTAATTTTCAAAATACCATTCAAAATTGTCTAATCTCGTCTCCTTAAAACACATTCGCCTAAGTGTGTTGGTTAATGGCATGCAAGCAGTTAACAGAATTTGAAAGTTACTAATATAGAATCTTAATAAGAAATTGTAGTGATTAAATACAAAATAACTAGCTCACAGTTTGGCAGGATCCAGCAGATCCTAACTAAAGAAAAAAAATTAGCCCGTGTTCTTTTATAAAATGGTTGTAAAGTGTGCTCGTTAATTGTAACCAGTGCATGACATTGAAAAATAGTATCCGAACTTTAATAAAAATAATTAAAACTGGTCACTTATTTACAGCAGCACCGAGGGGAGCATGTATGATATTCTGAAGCATTCTTTTCCACGACAGTTTTCGTAAATAAAGAAATTTTGTTACGATGTGTTTAATATAGAAACTACTTTTGAAATCCCAGTTGTGAAAAAATAATATACATGCCGCCTGCACGCTATTAAATTTCGCAAAACGACATTTATTGACAAACGATTTAGAATAGTATACTCCTATATAGTATTAAAAATAATTATGTTCAATAAAAGGCTTGTAAATACATCATGTATGCGGTACGTTAAAGCATAGAGTACGAGCGATTCAGTTTGTTTCTAATGAATAGTTAAAATTTAAGATATAGGTATCTGAGACAACTTACCTGGATTGTGAACACAGATCAACTAAATGTGCAGCCAAAAAACTTGTTTATATGCTATCCTTGTTCTACAGTCTAGACAAATAAATGCAGTTGGAATGTTTTCTTGCCGGGCAATGTGCAAAATTAATAAATTGGAACCTGAGCTTTGAAACCAAATTTTATTTTACTGGATTTATTTCGTTGACTATTTAAATAGCTGAAATATTCTGATCCTCTATTTTCAAAATTGAAAAGTACCTGTGTAAATAATTCTGAATTTAGGTTACCAAAGACAGTTCCGTATTTAGCGCGTTTAGATTATTAACATTCCGTTTTCATATAAAGCTTATGTGTCGTTTATAACGTTGCATGCATTTTCTACTTAAACAGCTCATTTTTTCGTTTGTATGTCAGTTGTTTACAGTATCTGTAAATAATAATGAATGTTCGTTAGACTGCAAAGTGGTAATATAATTGTGTGTCGGTTTTATAATTACAATTCTGCGGCAGGCGCGTTATACAACATATACAGCTTTCAGTTTTCAATAATTAGAAATGTAAATTTCTACAAGATATCTCAGGAACTTTGTTTATTGCATTCTAAGTAACTAATATTTATAAATAGAGAGATATTAACGGAATATAGACACTGTAAAAATAATTTCAACGCACCAATACAAAAGTTGTGAGAAATTAGAATAGTTCTGCTGTGAAAGTTGGGTTGAGAAATGTAATAATTGGCACCGTATCTAACATTCCACCTAGAGACAAGTGCTATGCTGTCTAACAGTTTCCATAGTTTTTCCAAAGCATACATTATTCATTAATTTATATAAATTTTTGTAAAATGTGTTAGTAGGCTCGTAATTTTGTATTTAGGTCTATATAGTCTTTCAACCAAAAGGATTGGTTAAAACTCAATACCCTATGAATTTTTAGCACTATAAGACCAGCTTGATTTAGATTTATATAATGAATGACATACCGCGTCTTAGGTTCCAAAGTTGTAAGTAGTTTCTTTTGTTTGCCTCCAGGAGGGCTTTATGTTCTGCGAAAATATTTATGCAGATCATGCAAATGTTGCGGACAATCTAAATCTACTTCTAAAACTATACCTTCTTCAGCATCATCCGAAATATCAAGAATAGATTGCAAAGTTACGGAGTTTACTTGTTTTTCACTAAACCATTTAAAATTTTTCAAAGGTAAATACTGACTCGTAGACCAACCATGCAAATTTACTTTATCTAGAAGGTGTTTAGAAGGTTTATTGCAGTTATAATTTTTAGAAATTTATTATTTGCTTTACTATATTTGGTACAGCATTGACTTATCCTTTATCTAATAGACGTGTCTGTCCGGGACGCTGTTTTGTCTGTCCGGGACACTGTTTCAGCAGCCAAACCGTAAGAGATAGAGAAAAAAGTTATGAAAGTTATATGTTTGGAATGGTCATGTCAGGTCGGGAACCGAATTTCAGTCACGTGACACTTCCGGTTTTCGAGAAATCACATGAAAAACGTTCTTTTTTGTTTTATTAAATGAGACATTTGCCTCGCTGGTTGCTAGTACCACCTCTAATACCTCTTTCAATAAAAAAGCAATTATTTTATTGAAGTTCGGATACTATTTTTCAATGTCATGCACTGGTTACAATTAACGAGCACACTTTACAACCATTTTATAAAAGAACACGGTCTAATTTTTTTTTCTTTAGTTAGGATCTGCAAGAACTTCTTTTGGAGCTGCTGGATCCTGCCAAACTGTGAGCTAGTTATTTTGTATTTAATCACTACAATTTCTTATTAAGATTCTATATTATTAACTTTCAAATTCTGTTAACTGCTTGCATGCCATTAACCAACACACTTAGGCGAATGTGTTTTAAGGATACGAGGTTAGACAATTTTGAATGGTATTTTGAAAATTAAAATAACAGCAGGTTTTTACCGACTTCACGTTGAGAGCCCTTTACGAAGGGTTTAAAATCACCCGAGGCACAATGGTTAGACGAGATTGCAACCCTCGCGGTTGTGTTCATGACGTTGATTTTTTATTCTCGGATGCTCCTGCGAGGAGGGTATGCAATCTTCGATCTCCAGAGGTGAGAGAGAGTGCTGCGAAGAGAGCTCGACTTAATCTCCCCTCAAGTATATATCAATTGGTAATTATAAAACCGCAGTAATTGACATGTTCGTATGTTCGTAGCGGATGCAGGAGCATGTACGTCGACTGGACCTTCTACGTCGAGGAGCGTATCTGTGAGCTCTCGCCCTGGTAAAAATCTAAGCACGTATGAGTGTGCGTGTGAGTGGGCGGTGTAGTTACGATTGCTGTTATAGACTCCCGCTATTGCTCCGTATGCGATGAGAATGTTCCCGTAGTAGGTTAGAATGGACAGTTGTAGAACCTCCCCCCCCACTTTTCCTTGAAACCTTCAACAAGTTTAATGAAAGAGGCAAATATTTTCATAAATTGTTTTAATAACATCTAAAGATATGTACAGATAAACAATTAACACTAATGCTATAATTACTTATCAGTTGCATAATATGTACAGTAACGCTATTGTCTACTCCTTCGGCGTTGTCCTCCCCCTCCGCGAAGTTGAAGGCCGTTCCGATTCTGGATAACTGCCTCCTGGAGTATTTTCGTGGTTGCAATCACTGCGTCCTTACCCACCAGAAGTCGACTTGTGCGAAAATGGAGATGCGTTGCAATAGCTAGAAATGGTGACCTTGAAGTCAGTAGTAGGAGCTGGCTGTCTCCATTTGCTCCGTCTGTGAGGGCAAAGTTAGGAGTCGGTGGCCTCAGCTGATGGGAGACGTTGAGGCGGCCTGCCCCCGGCGGGTCCGATGCCTACTAGTTTAGCAGCTGCCTTCATTCGTGCGGTGGCGATGAGGTCACTTTTGTGCTTTATCTTGGTCTATCGCGCTTTCCATTCCTGTCAAATCTTCTACTGTCAGACGGATTCGGATCGGATTGACTACACCGAGATATATTTTCCTTAAAACTTTGTCCATATGATCATTGATGGTGGCTTAATAAGAAATTAGTTGTACCTTTATTTCGTCGACATCTTCTTGCGGGAGTCCATCGTAATGGTCGCCGAAGTCTGTCCACGGAATCGGTGATTGAAACGCTTGTTAAGCGATTCTTTTTGCATACACGTCTTGTTGCACCATTCTCCGCCTCTGCGGAACATGTAAAACCGGCGACCCGAGAGCTTGAACTCAGCACGTGCTCTTGGACTTCGAATTGTTGCAGGTACTAGAGCTGACTGGCTGGATACGCCTGCTCTCCTCTGCTGCTGGCGTGGGTCTTCTTGTTAATATGAAACTTTTTTCAATGCTGTCGAACTGGAGCTTCTCAGGGTCCTTAGATAAAACAGCGGTAGCCGTTTGGCTTTTACTGATTACAGGTTTCTGGCTTTGTGGTCTGGTTGTAATTAGTCGGTTAGAATATACTTAGGGCGTTTTTCGTTGCTGTTGCGTTTCAACAACTGGCGCCATTTCTCGGAACGCGGTCAGATTCGATTGATCAATACCACAACAGATATTTTCTACTAGTATTCGGACGTGTGCTTGGATGGAGTCCATGCCTAGGTCGTTGTAGAGGTTTCATTGCGTACGAACCATAGCGTCCCGGTAAGTTTCTTGAGGGCGGTCGATTGGGTGTTTTCCAGACGTTTCCTGTTTGAAGCTGATATGTATGTCATCCTTGCTGACGCTGCTTATATCATAGTTGGCATTATGTATTGGTTGTAGGCGTTGAGCTTGGTCTTTAGTGGGAGGCCCTTGTGGCACGCAAGGATGGGATATGACATTTTATTTGTCTGGCGTGTTTTGACGATTGTGTTGTGGAAGTCAACTGCTGGCCGATGGTTGCTTCCAGGTAATTGACTGTGTTGTTTCAAGGTACGTTCCGTTGATAGACTTGTATCGTCGGTAGATTGGTTGTTTACCCTCTTGTGAAGGTTATGGCTTCAGTTTGTGTTTAATTTCAGACCCCGTTTTCCGAATCAGCCTGGTGCTGATCCAGCTACCCCTGCATCTTTCTGACTGTAGCTCCTAGCACTCTCGACTTGCTGTAGAGCATGACGTCATCCTTACATATTGCGTATTTGGCTTTTGTGCGCAGAAGATGTCATTGATGTAGATGTTGGATAGTATTGGGGGGTCAGCAGCCACCCTCTGGGAGTGTCTGCTTCTCTGGTGGTAACTTGGGATAACATGTCTTGAACCCTGACGACGAAGGTTTTGTTTGTCAGGTAGCTGTTTAGAAGCTGGGTGTAGGCCGCTGGTAATGCGTACTTGTTCGATAGTTTGATGAGGAGTCCCTGAATCTATACTTTATCAAACGCCTTTTCTGTATCAAGGAAGACGACGACGGTGGTTTCCCCTCTCTTGAAATTTCTCAGCTACATCGTCTATTACTTTAACGAGCTGTAGCGACGTTGCGTGTACTGGCCTGAAGTCAAATTTCTCTGGCCGGAACTAGCCTATAGTTGTTGGGTTCTGTTTTTTCGTTATCCTGACTTAGAAAGCATGATTATGACGGTACGATTCCATGGAACAGAAACGTGGCGGTGTGTGGTGACCCCGTTGAATATTCGTGTTATGTACGCCGGCGTCTTCTTCGGAATATTCTGAAGCATTGCATACGAAATTCCATCTATTCGTGAGGGGTTTATGGCGACTTTGATGTAGGATAATGTTCTTCCCCTCGTTTGGTGAGGCGAACGGCGCATATTCGCCTAGTTCAACGGTCAATATCCCTTGTAGTCGGGTATTTGCTCCCGGTACGTGTTCTTTGTCAGCGGCGTTGTTGGACATGAAGTTGTTGTGAAGGGTGGAGGTAAAGATGTCGGCCTGTTCTTGCGGATCGTAAGAGGGTCGATTTGGTCCTTGGATCGGACATGAGGAGGCCGCTCTTACGTGTTATAGCCCTGTTAAGTTGGCATTTTCCGACTCGTTGCAGGGTGTTGCTGACGTGTTGGTTCCAGCCTTCATTGTAGAATTCCTTTATTGCTTGTTTCAGACATTCTTGTTTATTATTAAGAGGGCGTTTGATGGTTTTCCATCTTCACACCAGCCTCCGTTCTTTCTTTTGGGACAGTTTTCGAGCACGGCGGTTGCAGTCAAGAATTTGCATCGCATTCTCGAGGGCCCTGCGTTAGGTTTTGAACGCAGTTGTCAACATTGTCAGTGATGATGATGTTGGGGTTGCAAATCTTGTATTTTTCTTTGTAGGTTTTCATTGTACTGACGCCAGTTCGTGGTGCATCTGGTTGTACTTCGAGGTCCATCCTGCCTCGGACCTACGTTTACCGTGAGCAGTAGTGGGAGATGATCAGAGCTCAGGTCTTTCACTGTTTCCTGGGAGTAGTGGAATGGCAGACCCTTGACTAGTATAATGTCTAGCACATCGGGTTGGTCTTGATGACTGCTTGGGACATGCGTCGGTGCTCTCCTGGATCTATGACCTCGTAGTTCTTTCCTGCTGTGTGGTTGAAGAGTGTGTGTCCTTCAGTGTTATTGACTCGGGATTCTTCCGCTTGATGTTTTGTGTTTAGACTCTCCTGAAATCGGCGTCGGGAGGTTGCGTGCCATAAAATCATCCAGATTATTGCGTTGCTAGAGACGTCCTTGGTTGTTGCTAGGTTGATATTAGTCTTTGTTTAAACTTGATTTAAACACACATAAATTTTATTTTCTAAAATTTACGAAATCCAGTTGCATGTTTTTTAAATGCAATTCCCATTTATTAGCAAGAAAAATATAATGTTGCAATCACCAATTACTAAATTTAATATGTTTAAATTAGATTAAAAACTATATATTTCAGTTCAAATTTACGAAACATTATTCGTAATTTAAAAGCCAGTGTTATTACGCAATCATACGAGTTAAAGACCAGGAAAATGCAATTCTGCACTCCATGCACAATACCGACCTACAGTAGTAAGTTCAACGGGCGACCTTCGCTCTAGCAGGAAATAAAAACTGCACAAATTGCTTATCTGCTGTTTTGTAATTTAAACACTCTGACCTAGTAAACTGTATATATGAACTTTGATATTGTTACTGCGTTAAGCATTTTTAGTTTTGTATAAATACTAGTCTATTTTCATAATAAAAATAAATCTGCATTTAATGTTTGATTTATTCACTACGTCGCCACTCTTATACCAAGCCATAATACTGTCGAGATGTGAGGCTGCATCTCAGGAGTGAATTACTGTCGTCCCTTTAAGTGCCATTGACTAAGCTGGCTTAAAGCGTAGATGCAGTCTCATCTACGCGCTTAAAATTAGGGATAGAATCAGCGCAAAGTAACGGAGTCCTGACACAGCCTCTCAGGCATCTCTGTTCAGTCTTATATATCTGGCGGCTACTCTTATTTGGACCCCCGTGACCTTCAACTCGTTTGCTTGGAGCGTAACTTGGTACTGTGCGATTTTATCTTTTACTATAATATCGAGCTCCTCCTGCTATCTGCGGTCTGACCGTTCGATAGGTTTGACAGTTAAGATACCTTTAGTGAGACTTTTGGTGCGATTTTGATCATCATCACGTCGATGTTGAGTGGTTTAATAAGGTTTAGCATTTCTTGCATTTTGCACTGAATACCGTCGGCGTTCCAGTTGGCAATGTTTAGTTGTACGTCTACTGGTGTATTATACATCTTGTGTTATAATGTCACTTATTGACAGTTATTTTGCTGATCCACTGAGTGAGGTTATCCAAGTGGATCGTGAATCCCATAGCTGCTATACAGCCTACTGGTGTTGTTTGGGTGCTGTAGCTGCTTTAGGTTTTGCTATCCTGGGGTCGATGGGCACCTTGAAGCCGGTGACTGCTGTGTTGACGGCGGTGGCGGTTTTGGGAGGTGCAACGGCCTTGTAGGTGGCGGTGGCGTGTTTGGGTGTAGTGGCATTCTTTTTTAATTGGAAGTTAAAAATAATTTTTATACTATATAAATATGTACCTCATCAATAGATAGAAATGTAAAGGAATAATCATACTACATCAACAAAGTGTCAGTATCATGCAGCTGCCTTGAATCCGAAGTGGTGAATGGGAGAGAAATGATTAAGTATTTGTCGTAAAAAGCATACTGTTAAAAAGATTGTTCCAATAATTACATGTAATCCATGGAATCCTGTTGCTATGAAAAATGATGACCCGTAAACAGAATCCGCAATAGTAAATGGTGATTCGTAGTATTCGTATGCCTGAAGTATAGTAAAATAAACTCCTAATACGATTGTTAATGCTAATCTATAAACAGCTTGTTTGTAATCATTTTCTATTAATCTGTGAGGTGCTCATGTTACAGTAATTCCTGATGAAATTAGGATTAAGGTATTTAGTAAAGGAATTTGAATAGGGTTAAATGTTTGGATTCCTTTTGGAGGCCAAATTATTCCAAGTTCAATAGAGGGAGTTAATCTTCTGTGGAAGAATCCTCAGAAGAATGAAACAAAGAATAGAACCTCTGATGTAATAAATAAAATTATTCCTCATCGTAATCCTATTGCAACAACTGTTGTGTGTAGTCCTTGAAATGTTCCTTCTCGTGTAATATCACGTCATCATTGGTATATAATTAGTAATGTATTAATAAATCCTAATAAAAATAAAGATACGTCATATATATGGAATCATTTGATTAATCCTATTATTATTGTTATTGCTCTAAATGCTCCTAGAATTGGCCATGGGCTAACGTCTACTAAATGAAATGGGTGATTTTTATGTGAATTCATTAGTTTACTTCTCTAGAGTATAATGTTCTTAAAATTGAAAATACATAGGATTGAATTACTGCTACAGCAGATTCTAAAATTAATAGCAAATGTTGTGTAATAATTAATAAATTAATTATTATCAATGAGAGTTTTGTTCCGGTGTTTCCAAGTAGAGTTAATAGTAGGTGTCCTGCAATTATATTTGCAGTTAATCGAATAGCTAATGTTCCTGGTCGAATTACATTTCTGATTGTTTCAATACATACTATAAATGGTATAAGGACTGGGGGGGTTCCTTGTGGAACTAGGTGGGCAAATATATGTATGGTATTATTAATTCATCCGTAAATTATGAATCTTACCCATAGAGGTAAGGCTAAGGATAGCGTTAGTACTAGATGTCTTGTTCTTGAGAAGATATATGGATATAAAGATAAAAAATTATTAAATAAGATTATTGAAAATAATGAAATAAAAATAAGTGTTGATCCCTTTATTTTATTAATTTTAAGTAGAATTTTAAATTCATTGTGTAATGTTGATGTAATTTTTACTCATATGAAGTTAATTCGAGATGGGATTAGTCAAAATATACTTGGAAGAAAAATTAGTCCTAATAGAGTTCTTGATCAGTTTAGTGATAAACTAGTTCTTGTTGCTGGGTCAAAGGTTGAGAATAGATTTGTTATCATTTTCAGTTAATAGATTTTATTTTTGGTGTTCTTTTTGATTGAGTATTTCTGTATATGAAAGAGAAATAATTTAATGAATTTAAGATTAGGAATGTTATTACGAATAAAATAAATAAATTTAATCAACTTAAAGGGGCTATTTGTGGAATCAAAAATTATTAGTTTTAATTAATAATTTTAACTTGACAAGCTAATGTTATATTTTAACTAAATTTTTCATTAGAAGTAGTTGCCAATCTACTATAGAGTGGTTTAAGAGACCATTACTTGCTTTCGGTCATCTAATGAATAAGATTTAATTCAGTTAATAAATCTTTTTGGAGAAATTCTCTCGATTACGATTGGTATAAATCTATGGTTAGTTCCGCAAATTTCTGAACATTGCCCATAAAAAATTCCTGATCGATTTAAAAGAAAGTTGTTTGATTTAGTCGTCCAGGTGAGGCATCAATTTTAACTCCTGCTGATGGAATTGTTCAGGAGTGAATTACATCTGTTGAAGATACTATTATTCGAATTTGTGACTTGAAAGGTAGGAGAAGTCGATTATCAACATCTAGAAGACGAAAATTAAATGGTTTTATTTCATTTATTGGAATTATATAGGAATCAAAATCAATGGATTTAAAGTCTGATAATTCGTAGGATCAATATCATTGATGTCCAATTGATTTTGTTGATACTAGTGGACAATTGATTTCATCTAATAAATATAAAAGTTGTAAAGATGGTAGTGCAATAAAAATTAATGTAACTGCTGGGCAATAGTTCAGATTAATTCAATTGTTTGTCCTTCTAGAAGAAAACGGTTGATATATTTATTTGTGAAGAGTGTTGCTATGATATACCTAACAATTAATGTAATTATTACTAGGATTATTATTGTATGATCATGAAAGAATGTTAATTGTTCTATTAGTGGTGAGGCTCTATCTTGAGCATTAATATTTAGTCAGGTTGCCATGTTTATTCTAAAAAAAGCTTTGCTTTATACATGAAGCTTAAATTCATGGCACTATTCTGCCATATTAGAATAAAGTTAGTTTGTTAGTATTGGTAATTCAGAATATCTATGTTCAGCTGGGGGATATTTTTGTAATCATTCAATTGATGATGATATTTGATTTGAAAATACATTTTTACGTAATGATGTTATTCTTTCTCATATAATGAAAATGAAGAATAAAATTCTAACTGTGGAGATTAATGATCCTACTGATGAAATTAAATTTCATGATAAGTAAGCATCAGGATAATCTGAATATCGTCGTGGTATTCCTCTTAACCCTAAAAAGTGTTGAGGGAAGAATGTTATGTTTACTCCAATGAATATTGTAAAGAATTGTACCTTTAGTAATTTATTATTTAATGAAAATCCTGTGAATAGAGGGAATCAGTGGATTAATCCTCCTATAATGGCGAATACTGCGCCTATTGATAGAACATAATGGAAATGGGCAACTACATAATAGGTATCATGTAGGATAATATCAATAGAGGAGTTAGCTAATACAACTCCTGTTAATCCTCCTACGGTGAATAAGAAAATAAATCCTAGTGCTCATAGTATTTGGGGTGAATAGTTAATTTGAGTTCCATGAAGTGTAGCTAGTCATCTAAAAATTTTAATTCCTGTTGGAACAGCAATAATTATTGTTGCTGAGGTAAAATATGCTCGGGTGTCTACATCTATTCCTACAGTAAATATATGATGAGCTCATACTACAAATCCAAGAAGTCCAATTGCTATTATAGCATAAATTATTCCAATTGAACCAAATGTTTCCTTTTTTCCTCTTTCTTGGCTAACAATATGGGAGATTATTCCAAATCCAGGTAGAATTAAAATGTATACTTCTGGGTGTCCAAAGAATCAAAATAAGTGTTGGTAGAGAATGGGGTCTCCTCCTCCTGCCGGATCAAAAAATGATGTATTTAAGTTTCGGTCAGTTAGTAATATTGTAATTGCTCCAGCCAAAACAGGTAAGGATAAAAGAAGTAATAGTGCAGTAATTGCTACTGCTCAAACGAATAAAGGTATTCGATCAAATGTAATTCCTGTTGATCGTATATTGATTGCTGTTGAAATAAAATTTACTGCTCCTAGAATTGATGAGATTCCTGCTAAGTGTAAACTGAAAATTGCTAGATCTACTGATGATCCTCTATGGGCAATATTTGATGAAAGTGGGGGGTACACAGTTCATCCTGTTCCTGCACCATTTTCAACAATTCTTATTATTAAAAGCAGGGAGAGGGAAGGGGGTAAAAATCAGAATCTTATATTGTTTATTCGTGGGAAGGCTATATCTGGGGCACCTAATATTAATGGGACTAATCAGTTTGCAAATCCTCCAATTATGATAGGTATTACTATAAAGAAAATTATGATGAAAGCATGTGCTGTTACAATAACGTTATAAATCTGGTCATTTCCGATTAGTGATCCAGGGTTACCTAATTCAGCACGAATTAGTAATCTTAATGATGTTCCTAGCATTCCTGCTCAAGCACCAAAAAGGAAGTATAGGGTTCCAATGTCCTTATGATTTGTAGAAAATAATCATTTGTTAAGTAAAATGGCTGAGTTTAGGCGATAAATTGTAAATTTATTCACGAAGTTGGTACTTCTTTTGCTAGGTCTTGTAGTCAATTATGATTTTAAACTGCAAATTTAAAGGTGAATGTTATTCTAAGGCTTAAAGTGGGTGCGGTCTTTGTTGGCAACTTTGAAGGTTACTAGTTTAGTTTAACTTAAATCCTTTAAGCTTTATATTATGTTAAATATAATTGTTACTAGGATTAGCCTTATGATAGTTAGAAAGTTTATTAAAGCAAGGTAAAATTTGTTAAAGATTTTTTGATTTATTGTTGGGTTTCAATTGGTTTCGTTTACATTCATTAGAATGGTTGATAAAGCGATTCGCATATATATGTAGATTGTTACTAATGTTATTATGATTATAATTATTGGTAAGAAGATTATCTTATTTTGTACTAGAATCTGAACTGTTAATCATTTTGGTATAATCCCTAGGAATGGGGGAATTCCTCTGAGGGACAAAAATTTTATTATAAAGAATATCTTTGTTATTATTCTTGAATTTATTGATTGGAATAATTGGTTTAGGAAAAAGATTTTTATTGATTTTAGGATTAATACTACATTAATTGAAATTACTGTATAAATTAAAAAATAGTATATTCAGATTGTTTCTATAACTATTATGGTTCTAATTATCCATCCTATATGGTTAATTGATGAATAAGCTATAATTTTACGTAATCTTACTTGATTTACACCTATAATTCCTCTGATAATTATTGATGCAATAATGATTATTGATATGAATATTGTGAATCTTATATTGTATATTAACAGGACTATTGGGGCAATTTTTTGTCATGTTAAAATTAATAAGCAGTTTAATCAATCTAATCCTTCTATTACTTCTGGAAATCAAAAATGGAAAGGGGCTATTCCTATTTTTGTTAGAAGTCTCGAATTTATTGTTAGTATAAATGATGATTGAATAAATGTTGTTGATGTTATTCTTGTTTTGTTTATTATTATAATTATTGATATAAGAATAATTGTGGAGGCAATTGCTTGTGTAATAAAATATTTCATTGAGGATTCTGCTGATAACATATTTTTTTGGTTTTGTATTAGGGGGATAATGGATAATAGATTAATTTCTAATCCTAGTCATATCCCTAATCATGAATATGAAGAGATTGAAATTATAGTTCTAATTATTAAGGTTGAAATAAATAATATTTTGTAAATTTTTGTTATTAAAAAGAAAAGTATTAACTTTATGTTTGAGGTATGAACCCAAAAGCTTAGACTTAGCTTATCTTTTTTTACGTTTTAGTATATGGTGTATAAAATTTTTTGATACTTTAGGAGATGGTCTAATTCCATTAAATGTAATGAAGGTAATTTAATTACATAATTTATTCTATCAAAATAACCCTTTTTTTCAGGCACTTCATTTTTTTTTTAAATTTTGTACTATAAGTTTTTTTTTGGTTGACCCAGGATTTAAAAATGTTTGATAATCTTACTGTTAATTTTTCCTGGTATAAAAAAAAGGGTTGGTAAAAAAGGGGGCTATTTTTGGCAACTTTTTTGACCTAATTTGTGCTAAATTTTATTAACTTGTCTTTATCACTGATATACTTAAATTATCTACTCTAAAATCCTTGGTTTTTTTTTTGTTTCAATAAATAAGTTTATTAGTATATACAGGGTGTTCCGAAAAATCGTTTACAAATTTTCAGGAATTGGAGAGGAAGACAAGTGAAGCAATTTTCGCTATGCAACATATGGTCGTAAACGTCCCCTTGTTATTGAAAAAAAATGATTTATTACAGATTGCCTTTTATTGTAAGTTACAAAAGTAAAAACAACAAAACGATACTTAACAACCATCATTCATAATAATTGTTCGAACTGTCGACCTACAACACCGTTGCAAGCGTAGCAGCGACGCACCATGTTAGCTCGAACTCTGGCCAAAATTCCTGGAGTTTCCCGGATCCTTCCACAGGCATCAATTATTCGGGCTACCAAGTCCTCCTGTGCGACCAGTGGAGTCGAGTGATGGAAAGATTTTGAGTTACGAAGAAAAATGTATCCTTAAAAGAAAAGCTCGAGTGTTTTTTGGCAAGATAAATTAACTACATAATAAGCGAAATGTCCTGAAAAATCGTTTACAAATTTTCAGGGATTGGAGAGGAAGGCAAGTGAAGTAATTTTTGCTACACAACATATGGTCGGAAACGTCTCCTTGGTATTAAAAAAAGTGATTTATTGCATATCTCTTGTTATTGTACGTTACAACTATAATTGATAACATGGATAAAACAGGCATAAACTTGCATAGTTTAATCTGCTGTTGGGTGTTTTGCTGCTTGTTCATCGTCGCCAAAGTTACTACAATTCGTGTTAAGTTGCTATACCGTAGTGAAAATGGGAGACCAGTTCACGTTTGCAGAATTCGCTGACATGCATCTGGTGTATGGAAAAACCAGTGGCAATGCGAGGGCAGCGGAGAGGTTGTACCGTAAGAGGTTTCCAACAAGGCGTCATCCTTCGCAGCCTACATTTTCTGCCGTTGATCGCCGGTTGCGTGAAACCGGATCAGTTAAGGTCAGAAAAGGGGCGTCAGGAGCAAGGGGACGTGTGCGAACACAATCTTTTGAAAATGAGGTGCTCCAGCGATTTGAGGACAATCCCTCCACCAGCACACGCACAGTTGTCCATGCAATGGGTGTTCAGCATGTTCGTGTATGGGACGTGCTTCACGAGCAAGGGTTGTACCCGTTCCACAACCAGAAAGTCCAGCCACTCCTGCCAAACGACTACGAACCCAGAATGGAGTAGTGCGAATGGTTCTTAGAGCGTTGCAATAAGGACCCACAATTCCCATCGCGCATACTGTTTACCGATGAGGCCACCTTCACGAGGGATGGGATTTTCTACTTTAAAAACAACCACGTCTGGAGTGAGAACAATCCGCATGCAAATCTGTCGAGAGGCCATCAACAACGATTCAGCATCAACATTTGGGCCGGCATTGTCGAAGATTGTTTGGTGGGCGCTTACATGTTACCACCTCGACTGAATGGCGAAATGTATGTAACCTTCCTCCAAGAAGTTTTGGTGGAGTTATTAGAAGACGTGCCCCTAGCAGTCAGGCAGGGTATGTGGTTTCAACATGATGGGGCCCCCGCTCATTTCAGTCATGCTGTACGCCAACATTTGGATCTGACATATCGCAATCATTAGATAGGCAGAGGCGCGACCGTCAATTGGCCAGCACATTCCCCTGATTTAACGCCGCTGGATTTCTTCCTATGGGGTCATTTAAAAAGCTTAGTGTACGCGACTCTAGTGAACACACAAGAGGACTTGGTAGCCCGAATTATTGATGCCTGTGGAAGGATCCGGGTACTCCAGGAATTTTGGCCAGAGTTCGAGCTAACATGGTGCGTCGCTGCTACGCTTGCAACGGTGTTGTAGGTCGACAGTTCGAACAATTATTATGAATGATGGTTGTTAAGTACCATTTTGTTGTTTTTACTTTTGTAACTTACAATAAAAGGCAATCTGTAATAAATCATTTTTTTTTCAATAACAAGGAGACGTTTACGACCATATGTTGCATAGCGAAAATTGCTTCACTTGTCTTCCTCTCCAATCCCTGAAAATTTGTAAACGATTTTTCGGAACACCCTGTATAACTAATTTTAATATTATATACTATGACCTATTAATATATACATATAATTATATATAATATTAATTTTTATATATTAATATATTTATATATAATATTGTACTTATACATTTAAGAACTAATATATAAAAGTGAGAGCAGATTTATTAATTAATACTTGTTTAATTAGTATACCTACTTATATGATATATACTTGTTTATTTAGAAAGAGAGAATTATATTAAATATAATATTTTAATATTAAAGTTAATTTAGGTTGCTTATATTAGATACGCATGTATATATATATAAATATTTTATTTTATAATATATAGAATATAGATAAATATGTCAATATATACATAGATTAATATATAAAAATTAATATTATATATAATTATATAATATTAAAAACTATTAATAATCAGTTTAATTTAACAATTAGTTAATATTGAAGGATTAAACATTAATATTATTCTCTATATTTAATATAAACATTTATTAAAGAATTTAAAATATAAAAAAAAAACTTGCTTTTCATATCTTTATATCAAGAATTTGTTTAAATATTATTACATTTAAAATTAATATTTAAGTAAAGTTTTCTTTAATGTTGATTTAATTTTTTTTATTTTAAAATTTTTAATTTATTTTTATTACTAGACTTAATTTTTTTTTAAATCCCTATTAATTAAAAATCCTGGGTCTGTATATTTTTTGTTTTATGCATAAAATAAAAAAATTCTACCGAATTTTCCTTAATTTTAATTTTACGTGAATCAAAACTTGTATATATGGATAAACCTTACTTATTTAGCATTAGGGGCGATATTTAAGTATAATTTGATTATTTATGCCACAATCCCACGCAGGGGTTGCGAAAGGAGAAATTCGCAATCCACAGCCTCAATTCTTTTCACGCGGGATGCAAGTGCTGAAAAATCCCCGATGCACTATCAGCAACATAGACAACATTCTCTCGGGGTCAAGTCCCTTTGCCTAATTGCAGCTGCTTCATGCTTTTTAAACCTTGCATAAACAAGCGGACAAATAACCGAATTATAACAGATAACTTTACGGATTAAAAATTGACCTGTGTTTTTGTGTTCTGAGTAGTAAATTTATTTAAATGCAAAATAAAAATAAATTCCAGATTTTGAATGATTTTTGTTTTTTCACCTAAAAATTTTATCAAAGTCATCTCATTAGAGAGAGCGGATGACTTAGCAAGCAACATGTTCGATTCTCAGGCAGCCGGCCCGTTTTCGATCACCAGCAGCTACACCGGGATTTTAAAAATCATACGCCCTCCCACTACCACGCTAACATCTGTGGTAGTTGTACCCCTAACAAGGGAACTCTTCCTCAGTTTCAATGGGATGGGCTAGGCTAGCCACCTATTCGACTTACGAGTGAAAAGGACTCACAGAACCACACTCGCACTACACTGCCACTATAGCGCAGAGAATTACAAAAATAGTCTACTGCGCATACACTGGTAACATATATAAGTTTATAAGAAAAATATATGACCGTGCTGGTGGCCTAGTGATAAGCGTGGCAGATTCGTAATCACAGCGATCAGTGGTCACAGGTTCAAACCGCGGGATAGGCATGAGTGTATGTGAAAAGATGTACAAAAATCCGTCCTTCTCAGGACTAACCAGGAGTTCATGGCGGGAGTAGAACAAAAACTCCCTCTGGAGGCAGAAAACTAGAAACACTTCAAAAATGTTTATCCATTTCTTCTTTTGTTACAACAATCCTTAAAGTCATTGCATACAGGGTGTCCAAATATTTGTACACAAGGCTAAACTGCAGATTCATTGGACCCAAAATAATACAATGTAACTCAAACAAATGTGATTTGTTAACTCAATATTTTGCTTCAAAGATGGTAGACCTGTATAGTGTTACACTGAATAATCAATGCAATTGTTATAAGTGAAATAATTTTTCTTAAAAGAACTGAAGCAGAATGGATTAACAAAATGCAATTGGATATATGGAAGTCGAGTTATCTTGGTTTCAGGAATCTGAGGTTAGCCATGTCTACATATTTTAGGGACACGGTTTATTCAAAAAGCTCAAAAAGTATTGGTAGGTACCTATCTAGACGTGTCAAAGCCAGCTACGAATTGCATATAAAAATGTGTTACATCATAAATAAAAAAATATGCATCTAAAATTTACTAAATTATATCAATATGTGAAAATAATAGTTACATTAGGAATCTTTGCTTCATTTCTTATTTTTTGAAAAATAAATGAACTACAACTTTGCGTTTTTAATTTTTGATTGTAAATCAGAAACCAACATATATTGCCCTCAATACACTCATAATGCGCAACTTTTTGTGTTAGATACACAGGATGTTATGGAAGTCCATGTAATAATTTTAACCAGGGATAGAGCTCATCAAACTGAACAACTTTTCTATTCATCGTTTTTTTTTTAATCGTATATTTGTTCAATCATTCCTCTCCCCTAAACTTGACTAGCTGCTTGGTATGAAAATCTAGGTGGTGAACGACACAAGTATACGGCAAAGTTCTTTCACAAAAAAACATGCGGTCAATAACTTACTTACCCCAATTGATAAATACGTTAGTAACCAGATATTTATAACTAAAAGATTAATCAGTACCTATGCAGTTTTTGTTGGTTTGCATTTCAGAGATACGTTTTTTGTGATTTGTGCAATAAATGAAAGTATTATTCCATAATCGGGTATGCATTTTTAGAGCAATACTAGGTACCTTACATTTCAACTCAGCTTTGGGGATGTTTTTGAAAAAATGGTAAATAAAAAAGTTGTTCACTTTTATGAGATCTCTATGTGGCTAAATTTATTAAGTGGACTTCCTTAACACCCTATATATTTAATTTCTAATTTTAGACCCAAGTGAAATTGGAAGATACAAATTACATACCTGTAGGACATAATTTTAAATATTGTACCTATATCATCTGAATCTGTAGGTGAAAGTTATATACTATAATTAAAAAACAACTAATTGTGCTTTAGTTCTAACTATTGTATACCTAGGTATTTGTTGAGGAGTTTAACGATGTCCTCAATCTATTAGTAATAGTTATTATTGTACACATATAACAGAGTCATGTATAGCATACCTAATGCTGATATGATTTGATTATAATTTAAAAAAAATTCAACGTGAAACAGAAAATGTAGTTATATCAGAATTATATCTCATAAATTCAGAAGGGCGAAACCCTGGATTACAAATGTCATAATTAAATCAATTCACGTTAGTGATAAGCTATATCATGAAATGTGCTTATATCCACAAAATAATGCAATACCGAAAACATATGAAAGGTATATAAATCAATAATAAATATGCTCGTTGTAAAATCTAAAAACAAATATTACCGTCAATAAATTGAACGCAGTAAAAACAATCCACAAAAATTATGAAATATTGGTAAAGAAGTATTAAATAATGAACCACAAAAATGGTCAATTAATTGTTTAACCATAATAATACTATAGATAGCAAAACCATTATAGCTAATACAATTAATAAATTCTTTGTTAATGTTAGTAAAATATTGTTCAGAAAAATTCAGTTGGGCAAACAAAAGACATCTCTTATGATTAGTAAAATTTTGAATGTAGAGTACAGCATATTTCTTAGCGCAACTAATTCTCAGGAAATTTTAACAATTATAAAACAGCTTAAAAATAAGAAATCTTCCGATAGTATAGACAATATTAAATCTGAAACTTTCAAATCAATTTAAACTATTATTGCATCACCTCTTGTTACAATTTTTAATAACTGTTTTTTGGCAAGAATTGTTTTCTAATTGTCTCAAAGTTGCTGTTATAACTCCAATACATAAAAGCGGACCTGTAAACTGTTGTTCTCTAACCTGTATTTCAAATTATAGACCTATATCTGTTATAGCCAATGTAGTAAATTTTTTTGCAAAATTAATACATATTAGACACATCTTTTCTCAAAGAACATAAAGTGCTTTCAAAATATCAGTTCGGCTTCACACAAAATTGAGCACAAATGACGCGATTGCATTACTATATGAGCGCATATACAAAGCATTAGAATTAGACAATTCAAAACCTTATGTGGCTGTATTTCTCTATCCTCACTAAAGCATTTGACACAGTAGATCATACAATCCTTCTAAACATAAATGTGGAATTCGACTAGCTGTATTAAGTATTTTCAAAAATTATCTAATTAATCGAACACAATTAGTTAATATTAATAAGACGTGAGGCTCTTCGGAAATAATTATATGTGGAGTACCTCCAAGGTACCATACTTGGACCTGTACTATTCTTAATGTATATTAATGACCTGCTATTGTCTACTGATTTGAATGGTCAGCTGATTGCTTACGTGGATGATGCTGTCCTGATTCTACAAACAGAAGTTGGCATGCGGTGAGAACTACAGTAAAACAAGATTTGGCTATTATAATAGGTTGGTTAGATGCAAATACTTTAAGTCTGAATTATTCAAAATGTGTGTTTATTACTTTTAGTATATATGCAAATAGTCAAGTTGATTTTACCAACATTACAGTTCATGATACCCTGTAACTACTCGTAATTGTAAATGCAACATAAACACAAAAAAGGTAATTTCCACAAAGTATCTTGGAATCACTGTGGATCAACACATATGATGAGACATTCAAATAAACAATATAGGTATGCACTAGATTAAGAAAAACTATAGGTATATGATATTAAGAAATTAAAAGATCTATTATTCGTTAATCAACTTTACTGTTTTTACTACTTATGCTTTGGTGCAGTCCATCATATCCTATGGCATACTAGGTTGGGGTGGAGCCGCCCGTCTTTAGATGGAGAGGGTTGAAATAATACAAAAGTATATATTAAAAATTATTTTAGAAAGACTAGTATACGGTATATCCGATTTACCTTGTTTTTAGTGATTTGAATGTCATGACATTGCAGCAATTATTCTATAATGACATATTAAAATATATTTGGAAAAATTCACAAAATATAAATACACACAATCATAATTACATAACTAGACACAAAATTGATGCTATTCCACATAAAGTAAATAAATAAGTCGGTCAAAGATGTTTCAACTAGTATACCGTGAGAATAATGTAAGACTGTACATGGCTGAATAATGTAAAATTAGACATAGGGCATTTATTTACTGTTACTATTATGAACAAAATAACAACATCGTGACTATAGAAACTAATTGAAAAGAGATTATTTCATTGTAATTTCAAAACTGGCAGTTGTTACTAGCAGGGGTACATTGATTAATGCTAAAATAAAGTTGTCAATGTATATCAAAGCTATATAATAACTTCCAGTTGTACATTAAAGAAAATAACTTAGATATACATCGGAATAATTTTAATAAACTTGTCAAAAGGTTTCTATGTAATTTCCCATAGATTAAATTTTTGCTTGTATTTTAAGTTGAATCATTTGTTTTAACAAAAGTTAAATAACATCTGCAAAGCCATACACAGCTGTTTTATACCTTGGTATATAATTACTGCCGGCAGTACGGCTGAGTGGTGTTGCATATCTCACGGCACTTGTAATTATATACCAAGGTATAAAACAGCTGTGTATGGCTTTGCAGATATTATTTAACTTTTGTTAAAAAAATGATTCAACTTAAAATACAAGCAAAATGTAATCTATGGGAAATTACATATATAATTACTATTATCAAATTTAGTAAGATTATTACGCATCGAATGCAACGTTTGAAGGATATAATGTGATTATCTTAAAATATAAACTGTTTGAGTTGCAGTAGATCTTGCAGAATCTTATGGACAGCGATGGTGTTGAACAGCAAGCGAGAGAAACGTAAAAAAGGATAGAATACAAACTTTTCAGTAAAACTTAAAAAAACACATCGTCTACTTTTAGTGACGCCAATTTTCAAACTGGTCTTCTACTGTATGGGTTTTTATACATAGTAAATGATTGGTTTCTGCTTTCAGGATTGGTCATACATATCAAAATAAAAAACAATAGGTAAACTTGTTCTCCCATGCTCAGACCGCAGACTTCTCAGGCAGTCCTCATTGCTTTTCGAAGTAGGAACATTGATCCTACGATTGTATGAATATTTCTTTATCAAACAAGAATCAAATTCTTTCATTAACAGTCATATCTTTCACGTTGCTTTCCGTCGTCCATCAAAGCACAAAATAACAACCAAAGAACGACGTCTCAAGTGTTAATAAGGAGGTGATATTTTTTTGGGGGCATATAACGGCGCTGAAAGAAATTTAGTTTCTGCGCCGCCGTCCACGAGATGGTACAACAGTCGACTTCTCGCGAGAAAATTTTCAACGCAGTTCCTATATAATTCGTAGCTACTATTACTACACCAACACGATAAATAATAGATAAATTTTTGTAGCCTGGTTCTACGTTTCGCGTAGAGTCAAAACCAGGTATTTATCAAATCATACAAATAATCACCTTTATACTATCGGCTATCATTTCAATTCAGGTACATGCCACATGGTTGATTAGAGCAGCCGTTCTCCACCGGTGTGTCGCGACACACTGGTGTGTCATGAGCATGTGTCAGGTGTGTCGTGAAATTGGCGAGAACATTGATTTTTATTATTCAAAATACCATGCGAGTAAAGATTTCTCAACAATCAAATCGTCTGACAAAAGCCAATTTGGTGTGCCAAGCTGGCTTATCTTTCTGACATATTTAATAAGCTAAACTCGTTAAACACGAGCATGAAAAGAATGAACATCAGCTGTGGAAGAACACGATTTCACAGTTTCTTTCAGCGGCTGTAAACGCCTAAAGTGGCTTGAATATCAATGAAAAAAAATAAATTAAAAAAAACTTGCAACATCTGTCTGATCTACAGAAGCAAATGAAAAAGTACTTCCCATCTGTGGATACCAGCATTTGGGAGTGGATTATTTCACCCTTTCGAGTTTCTGGCGAGGAATATATAAATAACTCAACAGAACTAACATATGAAGAAAAAGAACAATTAGTCGAAGTATCATGTGATACAAACCTAAAATCAAAATTCAAAGATGTTGCCCTAGATACTTTTTGAATCTCGATAAAAAATGAGCATGCAGAGATATCAAACAAAGCTTACTATGCTACTCCCGTTCGCAACGTTATACCTGTATGAGGCTGTATTCTTTGCGTTAAAAATATTAAATCCAACAACAGATCAAGAATGGGCGATGTTGACAGTGAAATGAGAGTCTATTTATCCAAAATTCGTCCACGAGTTGAAGATTTGTGCAAAAGTCGCCAGGCTAAATTGTTGCACTAAGGCCTACTTAGTTTACACGTGTTTTGTTTTGTGTGTGTTACTTAGATTGTTAGTACATTATATTGTATGCTTCTTAATTTTCTGAATTTAATAAAATGTGTACCTAGTTGTAACGATTGTGTTTTTTACTAGTGTGTCACCAATGTTGAAAAATTATGTAGGTGTGTCGCAAAGGAAGAAAGGTTGAGAACCGCTGGATTAGAGGCTATAATACCACAGTCTATTATACAAAACAGTCATTTTACTCGTTCAAAGTTATGTCCCCGAATTCCAGGGCCCATATTCCAACAGTTCGACTCCCAGTATATGTGCACTGTGCAGTATAGTTACAGTAGGCGTGTTCTTGATATTGTCGGTTGACGGTCAAATTCAACAAGCGTAAACTTTCGAATTGTCACCACGTGAGGTATCCTTGACTTCTTTATTGTAATATAGTATTCATTTATGTATTGTAAAAATATTTACTACTGTTATTAGTTTAAAGAAAATTGGATAATGACGATCAGCTTTGTTTGAGAAGGCCAATTCATAAGGTCTATATTTGCGAACTGTTGGAACTCTTAGAAATCATGCTGTCATTTAGCACTGTTGGCAAAATAATTAAAGATTTGCCTAGTCATATCTTCTATTTGGTTTGGTAGAGCGGCGCAAGTTTTAGATGCACAAAGATGCAGTGAATTGTACATACATCCGATTATAAACATGTTTGGTATTTTCTCCTGAAATTTAGAAAAATGTTGCAGCATTACATATACATTATCTGTAGTCGAATATTCGAATATTGACATTTTGTACTGAAATGAGCTCTTTTTGCAAAAAGTAGTACTGACGTACTGAATTTCCTAAATGAAATTTTCCACTCTACATTAAACAGTTCTTTTTCAATGCTATACAGAATAAACACCTAATGGTAGGCACTTTTTACAATCAGGTGATGCAAGACGAAGCAGTTAGTGCCGGCTCTAATTTTGTTGCAAGTCTCATGCAATTCTAGTATTTTTTTAGTAAAAAATTTGTTACCAACCATTCAAATTGAAAGTAGCAGTGATTAAACAAGTAAACATAACATATTGAAATGCTTTTCAACGTAGCTTTATCTATACGTAAATAATTTTTATAACTGCGCAAGTCTTGTGATGTAATAAATTCATTTATTAATGTTATGTTCCCTTTCTGTCGATTTATCCAGCGCTTCTGTCTTATTTTATTTTTTGCTTTAAAGAATAATGCAATACGTATCGTGGTTAAAGCTAAAACTACAGCACATTTTTATGTGTTGGTAGTTGGTAGTTTTGTTTACAAACGTCATGTATTGCACCTGACTTACATACCTACATGTAAAGTGACAAGCAATATTAATTTTTACATGCAATTCTTCTTCTTGCATTACATTGCACTTATCGTGCTTAAATGTGAAGCGCCCTTAAAACCGTACCGAATTCAGTACAATTGTACTGAAACGGCAACCCTGATACTGAGTAAGGCTGAAAACACACGAAGCGGTTCACGCCGAGTCGGCAGCCGCCTGCGATAAAACACACGAGTCGGCGCCCAGTCGGCAGCCGACTCGGCGGCCGCCTGTGATATAAAACACACGCGTCGGCGCCCAGTCGGCAGCCAATTCGGCGGCCGCCTCGATAAGACACACGAGTCGGCTAAAAATTCGCCGCGATAAACATAACGATGACATGTTGCCAGTATTCCTATTGAAGACAATGGATTCGTTTTCGTTTTATTTTATTTGCATAATCAACATGCTGCATGTCCCACATGGCTGGTCTTGCCTGGATTTCCATTATTAATTTTTCGGTTTCGACATTGGAACACATATAATTCAACCTTATTGACCGTAGGGGTTCGATAACTAGTTGCTAGATCTTTAGTAGCCTCCAGCTTCTTGCACAACTGCAATAATTCCGAAACGCTATGATAATCCTGTAAAGCAACCCCCCTAATAAAAAATGGATCGATGTTACGTCGAATCACCGTTAATTTCTCCGGCTCTGATGGTGGGTGAGATAGCCTGGAAAACAAGTTCACCATACAAGCGAAATAATTTCCAACTTTTTCCTGAGGACCCTGGACCCGCGCCCTAATTTCATTCCACAGTTCTACTTCATAGTCGAACGGCAAGTATTCCTCCCTCAAACAACGAATAAAGTCGTCCCACGAGTTGATCTGACCCCTAACAGAACGATACCAGATCAATGCGCTACCACACAGCAAGTCGATGATGGCATTCTTCAAGTCTGCTGGAGCGACTCCTCGGGCGACCCGTAACTCTTCCACTCTTTCAATGAAAGCGTTTACGCTAAGTCCAGTATTATCCCCACTGAAAGAAATACCCCACTTGTGGACTGGTACAACCTTACAGCTAGCATTAGAATTGCTTGTAGGCGGCTGAGTAATATTAACAGCAGCGGCAGAACTCCCCACTCCTGCTGGAACCAAAGGATCTCCCGCAGGTTGAGCCTATTTGTCTAAATTGTCCTCAATGCAATTCAGTTGATCTACTACCTTGTTGATCGACTTCTCAAGGCCGACCTCCTTATCTGAAACGACCAACCTACTCAAACGTCCATATAAATGTCGAAGTTTGGATGAGACAACCCTAAACTCGTTTTGTTCAGGAGACCTAATTGCGCTAACAAAGTCTGCCAACTCAGTGGTCTTCTTATCGCAGACCTCAATCTCCTTCGCCACATCGGCCACAAAACTCGGTGCTAGTAGAAGCTCCCCGAACTGTTCCTTTCCTAAAAATTCCTTTAATTTCTACCTCATAGTAGCAACAGTCTCTCCCTTCAAGCTGGTACAACCCCTAACCGATAATTCATAAATAAGTTCGTCGCGAGCTAGACGATGAGGATCCATGATCACAATCAATAAATACAAACGACTACTTAATACAGTAACTTCAACTAATCGATTAAATATTTATACCTTAACAATAGCATGCACCAACAAAGGTTCACCAAAATCCCCAATTACACCTAAATGTACCTCAATATACCTAAATATACATAAATGCCAAAATCGAAAATCTATCATGCACCTAATGTACCAAAAAAATATGGCTCGAATGCCAAATATGCTACCAAGCAAAAATCCAAACGTTCGTAAGGTTGGAGAAAGTCCTACCATACGAATCCCTAAATCTCAAATAATGGCTTAAACGCCAAACCCTAAAATCCTATGCACGGATGGAGAGTGTTCTAACAAATCTCGCAACAACGACACAACAATTCCAGCCGTACAAATATTCAACAATCGGTGCTTCGTAGCTCAAAAAAATATTCCAAACTAAATCCCAAATTCGCACAAGACTCCTATAAACATATCCTGAAATAAACAAATTCGCCAAGACGAACAGGATGCAAGGAGTAACAAGGGCTAAGGTATAAACAATAACCAGTAATATACTCAATAAATAACATCAAACAATCCTAACTAAATATTTGCAGTAATTACGGGATCCCTAACTAGAAAAGTTTCTCAAAAAATTGCCTTCACAACGGGCGCCATTTTGTTACATCAACAATTGCCGATGGTAAATCGGAACATGCTCGCACTAACTCAGGAAAAGGGTCGTGGGCAACTTACCTTCCAAAAAAACTAAAGATCGAACGGATAAGGGCGCCAAGAGGTTTCCAGCCTATGTTCCACTAGTTCGTTTAAGCAACAAACCACTAAATTCGCTCAAGATAGCAATGCAACGTAAACAATAAAATAAAACCCACAGAGTGATAAATCGTATAATGTTGCAGCAGCATTACATATACATTATCTGTAGTCGAATATTCGAATATTGACATTTTGTACTGAAATGAGCTCTTTTTGCAAAAAGTAGTACTGACGTACTGAATTTCCTAAATGAAATTTCCCACTCTACATTAAACAGTTCTTTTTCAATGCTATACAGAATAAACACCTAATGGTAGGCACTTTATACAATCACGTGATGCAAGACGAAGCAGTTAGTGCCGGCTCTAATTTTGTTGCAAGTCTCATGCAATTCTAGTATTTTTTTAGTAAAAAATTTGTTACCAACCATTCAAATTGAAAGTAGCAGTGTGATTAAACAAGTAAACATAACATATTGAAATGCTTTTCAACGTAGCTTTATCCATACGTAAATAATTTTTATAACTGCGCAAGTCTTGTGATGTAATAAATTCATTTATTAATGTTATGTTCCCTTTCTGTCGATTTATCCAGCGCTTCTGTCTTATTTTATTTTTTGCTTTAAAGAATAATGCAATACGTATCGTGGTTAAAGCTAAAACTACAGCACATTTTTATGTGTTGGTAGTTGGTAGTTTTGTTTACAAACGTCATGTATTGCACCTGACTTGCATACCTACATGTAAAGTGACAAGCAATATTAATTTTTACATGCAATTCTTCGTCTTGCATTACATTGCACTTATCGTGCTTAAATGTGAAGCGCCCTTAAAACCGTACCGAATTCAGTACAATTGTACTGAAACGGCAACCCTGATACTGAGTAAGGCTGAAAACACACGAAGCGGTTCACGCCGAGTCGGCAGCCGCCTGCGATAAAACACACGAGTCGGCGCCCAGTCGGCAGCCGACTCGGCGGCCGCCTGTGATATAAAACACACGCGTCGGCGCCCAGTCGGCAGCCAATTCGGCGGCCGCCTCGATAAGACACACGAGTCGGCTAAAAATTCGCCGCGATAAACATAACGATGACATGTTGCCAGTATTCCTATTGAAGACAATGGATTCGTTTTCGTTTTATTTTATTTGCATAATCAACATGCTGCATGTCCCACATGGCTGGTCTTGCCTGGATTTCCATTATTAATTTTTCGGTTTCGACATTGGAACACATATAATTCAACCTTATTGACCGTAGGGGTTCGATAACTAGTTGCTAGATCTTTAGTAGCCTCCAGCTTCTTGCACAACTGCAATAATTCCGAAACGCTATGATAATCCTGTAAAGCAACCCCCCTAATAAAAAATGGATCGATGTTACGTCGAATCACCGTTAATTTCTCCGGCTCTGATGGTGGGTGAGATAGCCTGGAAAACAAGTTCACCATACAAGCGAAATAATTTCCAACTTTTTCCTGAGGACCCTGGACCCGCGCCCTAATTTCATTCCACAGTTCTACTTCATAGTCGAACGGCAAGTATTCCTCCCTCAAACAACGAATAAAGTCGTCCCACGAGTTGATCTGACCCCTAACAGAACGATACCAGATCAATGCGCTACCACACAGCAAGTCGATGATGGCATTCTTCAAGTCTGCTGGAGCGACTCCTCGGGCGACCCGTAACTCTTCCACTCTTTCAATGAAAGCGTTTACGCTAAGTCCAGTATTATCCCCACTGAAAGAAATACCCCACTTGTGGACTGGTACAACCTTACAGCTAGCATTAGAATTGCTTGTAGGCGGCTGAGTAATATTAACAGCAGCGGCAGAACTCCCCACTCCTGCTGGAACCAAAGGATCTCCCGCAGGTTGAGCCTATTTGTCTAAATTGTCCTCAATGCAATTCAGTTGATCTACTACCTTGTTGATCGACTTCTCAAGGCCGACCTCCTTATCTGAAACGACCAACCTACTCAAACGTCCATATAAATGTCGAAGTTTGGATGAGACAACCCTAAACTCGTTTTGTTCAGGAGACCTAATTGCGCTAACAAAGTCTGCCAACTCAGTGGTCTTCTTATCGCAGACCTCAATCTCCTTCGCCACATCGGCCACAAAACTCGGTGCTAGTAGAAGCTCCCCGAACTGTTCCTTTCCTAAAAATTCCTTTAATTTCTACCTCATAGTAGCAACAGTCTCTCCCTTCAAGCTGGTACAACCCCTAACCGATAATTCATAAATAAGTTCGTCGCGAGCTAGACGATGAGGATCCATGATCACAATCAATAAATACAAACGACTACTTAATACAGTAACTTCAACTAATCGATTAAATATTTATACCTTAACAATAGCATGCACCAACAAAGGTTCACCAAAATCCCCAATTACACCTAAATGTACCTCAATATACCTAAATATACATAAATGCCAAAATCGAAAATCTATCATGCACCTAATGTACCAAAAAAATATGGCTCGAATGCCAAATATGCTACCAAGCAAAAATCCAAACGTTCGTAAGGTTGGAGAAAGTCCTACCATACGAATCCCTAAATCTCAAATAATGGCTTAAACGCCAAACCCTAAAATCCTATGCACGGATGGAGAGTGTTCTAACAAATCTCGCAACAACGACACAACAATTCCAGCCGTACAAATATTCAACAATCGGTGCTTCGTAGCTCAAAAAAATATTCCAAACTAAATTCCCAAATTCGCACAAGACTCCTATAAACATATCCTGAAATAAACAAATTCGCCAAGACGAACAGGATGCAAGGAGTAACAAGGGCTAAGGTATAAACAATAACCAGTAATATACTCAATAAATAACATCAAACAATCCTAACTAAATATTTGCCAGTAATTACGGGATCCCTAACTAGAAAAGTTTCTCAAAAAATTGCCTTCACAACGGGCGCCATTTTGTTACATCAACAATTGCCGATGGTAAATCGGAACATGCTCGCACTAACTCAGGAAAAGGGTCGTGGGCAACTTACCTTCCAAAAAAACTAAAGATCGAACGGATAAGGGCGCCAAGAGGTTTCCAGCCTATGTTCCACTAGTTCGTTTAAGCAACAAACCACTAAATTCGCTCAAGATAGCAATGCAACGTAAACAATAAAATAAAACCCACAGAGTGATAAATCGTATAATGTTGCAGCAGCATTACATATACATTATCTGTAGTCGAATATTCGAATATTGACATTTTGTACTGAAATGAGCTCTTTTTGCAAAAAGTAGTACTGACGTACTGAATTTCCTAAATGAAATTTCCCACTCTACATTAAACAGTTCTTTTTCAATGCTATACAGAATAAACACCTAATGGTAGGCACTTTATACAATCACGTGATGCAAGACGAAGCAGTTAGTGCCGGCTCTAATTTTGTTGCAAGTCTCATGCAATTCTAGTATTTTTTTAGTAAAAAATTTGTTACCAACCATTCAAATTGAAAGTAGCAGTGATTAAACAAGTAAACATAACATATTGAAATGCTTTTCAACGTAGCTTTATCCATACGTAAATAATTTTTATAACTGCGCAAGTCTTGTGATGTAATAAATTCATTTATTAATGTTATGTTCCCTTTCTGTCGATTTATCCAGCGCTTCTGTCTTATTTTATTTTTTGCTTTAAAGAATAATGCAATACGTATCGTGGTTAAAGCTAAAACTACAGCACATTTTTATGTGTTGGTAGTTGGTAGTTTTGTTTACAAACGTCATGTATTGCACCTGACTTGCATACCTACATGTAAAGTGACAAGCAATATTAATTTTTACATGCAATTCTTCGTCTTGCATTACATTGCACTTATCGTGCTTAAATGTGAAGCGCCCTTAAAACCGTACCGAATTCAGTACAATTGTACTGAAACGGCAACCCTGATACTGAGTAAGGCTGAAAACACACGAAGCGGTTCACGCCGAGTCGGCAGCCGCCTGCGATAAAACACACGAGTCGGCGCCCAGTCGGCAGCCGACTCGGCGGCCGCCTGTGATATAAAACACACGCGTCGGCGCCCAGTCGGCAGCCAATTCGGCGGCCGCCTCGATAAGACACACGAGTCGGCTAAAAATTCGCCGCGATAAACATAACGATGACATGTTGCCAGTATTCCTATTGAAGACAATGGATTCGTTTTCGTTTTATTTTATTTGCATAATCAACATGCTGCATGTCCCACATGGCTGGTCTTGCCTGGATTTCCATTATTAATTTTTCGGTTTCGACATTGGAACACATATAATTCAACCTTATTGACCGTAGGGGTTCGATAACTAGTTGCTAGATCTTTAGTAGCCTCCAGCTTCTTGCACAACTGCAATAATTCCGAAACGCTATGATAATCCTGTAAAGCAACCCCCCTAATAAAAAATGGATCGATGTTACGTCGAATCACCGTTAATTTCTCCGGCTCTGATGGTGGGTGAGATAGCCTGGAAAACAAGTTCACCATACAAGCGAAATAATTTCCAACTTTTTCCTGAGGACCCTGGACCCGCGCCCTAATTTCATTCCACAGTTCTACTTCATAGTCGAACGGCAAGTATTCCTCCCTCAAACAACGAATAAAGTCGTCCCACGAGTTGATCTGACCCCTAACAGAACGATACCAGATCAATGCGCTACCACACAGCAAGTCGATGATGGCATTCTTCAAGTCTGCTGGAGCGACTCCTCGGGCGACCCGTAACTCTTCCACTCTTTCAATGAAAGCGTTTACGCTAAGTCCAGTATTATCCCCACTGAAAGAAATACCCCACTTGTGGACTGGTACAACCTTACAGCTAGCATTAGAATTGCTTGTAGGCGGCTGAGTAATATTAACAGCAGCGGCAGAACTCCCCACTCCTGCTGGAACCAAAGGATCTCCCGCAGGTTGAGCCTATTTGTCTAAATTGTCCTCAATGCAATTCAGTTGATCTACTACCTTGTTGATCGACTTCTCAAGGCCGACCTCCTTATCTGAAACGACCAACCTACTCAAACGTCCATATAAATGTCGAAGTTTGGATGAGACAACCCTAAACTCGTTTTGTTCAGGAGACCTAATTGCGCTAACAAAGTCTGCCAACTCAGTGGTCTTCTTATCGCAGACCTCAATCTCCTTCGCCACATCGGCCACAAAACTCGGTGCTAGTAGAAGCTCCCCGAACTGTTCCTTTCCTAAAAATTCCTTTAATTTCTACCTCATAGTAGCAACAGTCTCTCCCTTCAAGCTGGTACAACCCCTAACCGATAATTCATAAATAAGTTCGTCGCGAGCTAGACGATGAGGATCCATGATCACAATCAATAAATACAAACGACTACTTAATACAGTAACTTCAACTAATCGATTAAATATTTATACCTTAACAATAGCATGCACCAACAAAGGTTCACCAAAATCCCCAATTACACCTAAATGTACCTCAATATACCTAAATATACATAAATGCCAAAATCGAAAATCTATCATGCACCTAATGTACCAAAAAAATATGGCTCGAATGCCAAATATGCTACCAAGCAAAAATCCAAACGTTCGTAAGGTTGGAGAAAGTCCTACCATACGAATCCCTAAATCTCAAATAATGGCTTAAACGCCAAACCCTAAAATCCTATGCACGGATGGAGAGTGTTCTAACAAATCTCGCAACAACGACACAACAATTCCAGCCGTACAAATATTCAACAATCGGTGCTTCGTAGCTCAAAAAAATATTCCAAACTAAATTCCCAAATTCGCACAAGACTCCTATAAACATATCCTGAAATAAACAAATTCGCCAAGACGAACAGGATGCAAGGAGTAACAAGGGCTAAGGTATAAACAATAACCAGTAATATACTCAATAAATAACATCAAACAATCCTAACTAAATATTTGCCAGTAATTACGGGATCCCTAACTAGAAAAGTTTCTCAAAAAATTGCCTTCACAACGGGCGCCATTTTGTTACATCAACAATTGCCGATGGTAAATCGGAACATGCTCGCACTAACTCAGGAAAAGGGTCGTGGGCAACTTACCTTCCAAAAAAACTAAAGATCGAACGGATAAGGGCGCCAAGAGGTTTCCAGCCTATGTTCCACTAGTTCGTTTAAGCAACAAACCACTAAATTCGCTCAAGATAGCAATGCAACGTAAACAATAAAATAAAACCCACAGAGTGATAAATCGTATAATGTTGCAGCAGCATTACATATACATTATCTGTAGTCGAATATTCGAATATTGACATTTTGTACTGAAATGAGCTCTTTTTGCAAAAAGTAGTACTGACGTACTGAATTTCCTAAATGAAATTTCCCACTCTACATTAAACAGTTCTTTTTCAATGCTATACAGAATAAACACCTAATGGTAGGCACTTTATACAATCACGTGATGCAAGACGAAGCAGTTAGTGCCGGCTCTAATTTTGTTGCAAGTCTCATGCAATTCTAGTATTTTTTTAGTAAAAAATTTGTTACCAACCATTCAAATTGAAAGTAGCAGTGATTAAACAAGTAAACATAACATATTGAAATGCTTTTCAACGTAGCTTTATCCATACGTAAATAATTTTTATAACTGCGCAAGTCTTGTGATGTAATAAATTCATTTATTAATGTTATGTTCCCTTTCTGTCGATTTATCCAGCGCTTCTGTCTTATTTTATTTTTTGCTTTAAAGAATAATGCAATACGTATCGTGGTTAAAGCTAAAACTACAGCACATTTTTATGTGTTGGTAGTTGGTAGTTTTGTTTACAAACGTCATGTATTGCACCTGACTTGCATACCTACATGTAAAGTGACAAGCAATATTAATTTTTACATGCAATTCTTCGTCTTGCATTACATTGCACTTATCGTGCTTAAATGTGAAGCGCCCTTAAAACCGTACCGAATTCAGTACAATTGTACTGAAACGGCAACCCTGATACTGAGTAAGGCTGAAAACACACGAAGCGGTTCACGCCGAGTCGGCAGCCGCCTGCGATAAAACACACGAGTCGGCGCCCAGTCGGCAGCCGACTCGGCGGCCGCCTGTGATATAAAACACACGCGTCGGCGCCCAGTCGGCAGCCAATTCGGCGGCCGCCTCGATAAGACACACGAGTCGGCTAAAATTCGCCGCGATAAACATAACGATGACATGTTGCCAGTATTCCTATTGAAGACAATGGATTCGTTTTCGTTTTATTTTATTTGCATAATCAACATGCTGCATGTCCCACATGGCTGGTCTTGCCTGGATTTCCATTATTAATTTTTCGGTTTCGACATTGGAACACATATAATTCAACCTTATTGACCGTAGGGGTTCGATAACTAGTTGCTAGATCTTTAGTAGCCTCCAGCTTCTTGCACAACTGCAATAATTCCGAAACGCTATGATAATCCTGTAAGCAACCCCCCTAATAAAAATGGATCGATGTTACGTCGAATCACCGTTAATTTCTCCGGCTCTGATGGTGGGTGAGATAGCCTGGAAAACAAGTTCACCATACAAGCGAAATAATTTCCAACTTTTTCCTGAGGACCCTGGACCCGCGCCCTAATTTCATTCCACAGTTCTACTTCATAGTCGAACGGCAAGTATTCCTCCCTCAAACAACGAATAAAGTCGTCCCACGAGTTGATCTGACCCCTAACAGAACGATACCAGATCAATGCGCTACCACACAGCAAGTCGATGATGGCATTCTTCAAGTCTGCTGGAGCGACTCCTCGGGCGACCCGTAACTCTTCCACTCTTTCAATGAAAGCGTTTACGCTAAGTCCAGTATTATCCCCACTGAAAGAAATACCCCACTTGTGGACTGGTACAACCTTACAGCTAGCATTAGAATTGCTTGTAGGCGGCTGAGTAATATTAACAGCAGCGGCAGAACTCCCCACTCCTGCTGGAACCAAAGGATCTCCCGCAGGTTGAGCCTATTTGTCTAAATTGTCCTCAATGCAATTCAGTTGATCTACTACCTTGTTGATCGACTTCTCAAGGCCGACCTCCTTATCTGAAACGACCAACCTACTCAAACGTCCATATAAATGTCGAAGTTTGGATGAGACAACCCTAAACTCGTTTTGTTCAGGAGACCTAATTGCGCTAACAAAGTCTGCCAACTCAGTGGTCTTCTTATCGCAGACCTCAATCTCCTTCGCCACATCGGCCACAAAACTCGGTGCTAGTGGAAGCTCCCCGAACTGTTCCTTTCCTAAAAATTCCTTTAATTTCTACCTCATAGTAGCAACAGTCTCTCCCTTCAAGCTGGTACAACCCCTAACCGATAATTCATAAATAAGTTCGTCGCGAGCTAGACGATGAGGATCCATGATCACAATCAATAAATACAAACGACTGCTTAATACAGTAACTTCAACTAATCGATTAAATATTTATACCGTAACAATAGCATGCACCAACAAAGGTTCACCAAAATCCCCAATTACACCTAAATGTACCTCAATATACCTAAATATACATAAATGCCAAAATCGAAAATCTATCATGCACCTAATGTACCAAAAATGGCTCGAATGCCAAATATGCTACCAAGCAAAAATCCAAACGTTCGTAAGGTTGGAGAAAGTCCTACCATACGAATCCCTAAATCTCAAATAATGGCTTAAACGCCAAACCCTAAAATCCTATGCACGGATGGAGAGTGTTCTAACAAATCTCGCAACAACGAAACAACAATTCCAGCCGTACAAATATTCAACAATCGGTGCTTCGTAGCTCAAAAAAATATTCCAAACTAAATTCCCAAATTCGCACAAGACTCCTATAAACATATCCTGAAATAAACAAATTCGCCAAGACGAACAGGATGCAAGGAGTAACAAGGGCTAAGGTATAAACAATAACCAGTAATATACTCAATAAATAACATCAAACAATCCTAACTAAATATTTGCCAGTAATTACGGGATCCCTAACTAGAAAAGTTTCTCAAAAAATTGCCTTCACAGCGGGCGCCATTTTGTTACATCAACAATTGCCGATGGTAAATCGGAACATGCTCGCACTAACTCAGGAGAAGGGTCGTGGGCAACTTACCTTCCAAAAAAACTAAAGATCGAACGGATAAGGGCGCCAAGAGGTTTCCAGCCTATGTTCCACTAGTTCGTTTAAGCAACAAACCACTAAATTCGCTCAAGATAGCAATGCAACGTAAACAATAAAATAAAACCCACAGAGTGATAAATCGTATAATATTTCCAATAGATAATGGATCGGATAACAGGGAAGCATAAACTTGTTTTGTAATTACTGGCATAAAGTACACAGACAAGACTAGCACAAAATAAATATGTATCACAGTAGGCAAATATATATCACATTGTTACTTATTTCACAGATTCAATCGGGTGCATCCGAAATCGCAGCTAGGCTGACGGCCTCGTAACTAATTTCTAAATGGACTTACTTTCAGCACTAAATTTGGCCAAAACACATTGATTAATAGCAAACCGAAGGCTAAGAGAATGTCACCGTTGTACTGCGTTCCACTTTTTATTATGTATCAAGTTAATAATTTACGAATACCCACGTAAGCAATCAGATCTGTCTGCCCTATGGAAATAAGCACTGGTGAATACTGTTCCAGCTATTTTAATTAATCCGAAGGAGCATGGAACTATCGCAACTAGGTTTGCCACTCGCTCAGCGAAATTTCAATCCAAAATGAGCTTCGGCGAAATTACTTTAAAATAAGCACAGCGAAAGCTCGCACTTCGTGTGACACCTGATTACAACAATTACTTGCGGTGAAGCCGCTAATAAAAGAACCCTATATGAATTGCTAAACAAGATAACGCAGGCAATTGAAAATTCCAGTGCATCCTAGCAGTTAACGAACATAATACTATGCCGCACAACGAAATCGTTTGAGAGTTCGTATAACAAAGTGCAAAATAATCGAGGTAGGTTTCAAACCAGACTCGGCATCACAAGGTCACTCCAAACACCAGGGGGCTGCTCCTAAGGGAAGCTGTGAGCCACCGCGAACAGGACTCTGCCTCAAATCTCTCCGAGGGGTGTGCGAGGAACCACAGCAATCGACTTTGGGATGATCTCAGCCCGAAACAAGAAGCCAGGAAAGCCTGATAATCGCCTAACAGAAAAATGTGCTTTTACACTATCAGAGGTCTTGGTAATCTTTCCTCTCCCATCGACGGAAAGGATGTTAAAATAACGGCTGCCACAACCACTAGGTTCTTTGGGCGTCCTTTACGAACCCTTCTTTCAGTTCAGCTTCCTACATGGGAGACGATGCACCTCGAAGATTGTCCAAAACGACCAATATAGCGGGCGGACATCTTAGCAAGAAACTTTTCACGAAAAAGGACGCTTTCCTAACGCCACCTCACGACAACGCCATTTCACGACAACGGCGGAAGTTGTTGGTGCCGATAATACAGAGCCCTGAACCGGTATTTTAAATACGAACCTTCCAAAGAGAAAATAGAAACCTGTATTTCCACTAGAACTGTTTCAATTGCGATCTGTATTGTTCGAGAAACAACGAAAGTTGCCTGCAATCAGGCGGAGAGTACTGCACAATTACGAGAAAACAATTCATTGGTTTCAGTACATGTTCTTTCGCGATCCGGCTCCTGATTCCCACCATAGACAGGTGATAAAACGGTCTCGAAATCTGCATAGCATATATAGGGCACTTTCAATTGCTTATGATAATTATCAAATTTAACAATGTTCTGCGGCCTCACCTCCCCACACTTATCCGTGATCGGCTCTGTCGTAGGCAAAGGTCTTAGGTAAAGCAGCTAGGCTTTTTAGGTACTCATCATGCATCGTCGCTTCTAGGCTGGCGGCTCAAATTTCTAGGGAGCTAATACCAATATAAGCTACTAAACTGGGAAAAGCACGTTCTGAACACCTTCAATGTTAAATAACATATATGGATAGAAAAAATAATATCTAATATAACTCAGGTAATGCTCGCCACTGCGAAGATCGGCCGCTTTAGCATCTATCGCATTGCGATTAGACACGTATTCACGTTCGGCACGCTGGGATGGCGACATGTCATCAATGTCTTCCTCCTTCTCCTCCGGGGTAGACGTAATCGACACCACAGTGTCGACTACGTTACTCCCAGTGGCTGAAGACATGACGGCTGCATTGCCCGAAACCGGAGACTGCACAATTACAGACGGTGCTGCGATCACATTTTCCGAAGGTTGGATTGTTGGCTGCTTCGAAATTCGACTGGTCGGTCGACTTGAGCCGGAGTCGATCTCCAAACCATCTACAAGGGCTGTAAACTCTTGCGCCGCACCGTCGCCGGAAGCCACCTTTTCCAATGGAATGTCGTCAAAATCGAACGTTTCCATAAACAGTTCCGTTTGCGATAGATGAGGAGACTCAGGTAACATATTTTGGATTTTTGCCACAGGAACATCAGTCTCCTCATTCATACACTTGACATATTTCGCCAAATTGAATTTTGCTGGACTTTTTCCTTTCTGACTTTTCTTTAAAGCTGATTTTAAAATTTTGCAGGAACCTTGACTACTTTGAGAAATGGTTTCGTAAGTAGGCGCAATTACTACGTCACTTAAAACCTTTAGGGTGGCTTGCGGCGACGTCTGTACGGAACTGAGGGCTAAACCGCTTGGTTCCGTGCAGGCGCAAAGTTTAACGTTACCCGTTTTTTTCAAACTGAGCCTATTAAATTTTGAAAATTTTTTCGGTAAAACCGCACCCTGGCACAACGGACAAACAGCGCTGTTGCTAGCCATTGCAAACACGAGAGAATGGTTGCTCCCACCTTAGCCAGGTGTATTTATACTACATGCGAAGGATGACTTTTGCACGCAAACCAGTTGAAATTAAGTTCGTTGCAATCTACATTTTTCTTACCTCGGCTCACACAAGGGAAGTTAGCCTTGAAATATCCTTAGGTTCGTTGCCTACATTTTTGCAGACAGCAATTCAAGTTAACATTGAAACACATTTTTCCAGACAGTTTGCTTATATAATATAAAGTACGAAACTAATGCAACAGCTATTTGTTGTTCTAACATGTTAAAATGTTTAAAAATATTTCACACATACATTTCAGCACATGGTGTTCTAATATAGGCTTATACATCTAATATTTTTAAACCGTTTAATAATAATCAAATTTTATACCACTGTTGCAAATATTTATATCCTATTAATTACTAGCGCTTATTAAAAATACTGCAGCGTTGGGGTCGTGTGATAGGCGAATTTGTATTCACATTAATAAAACGCGAAAAACATGAAAGACAATTTTTTTTATTTATCAAAAACATATATGTGCATCCTAGCAATGTACACTACGTCACCAAACCGATTTAAAATTGACAATTTAAATGCATACTGTATATGAGAAATATTTATTTCCTATATTAATTACTAACGCTTATTAAAATACTGCAGTGTTGGTCATGTGATAGGCTTAACTAACTGCATTAATATTAGAATTTGTATTCAGATAAATAAAAACACGAGGTTTCAGTTTCAACCATGAAAACAATTGTTTATTTATCAAAAACATATAAGTGTAATCTAGCAATCTATACTGGGTCACATGCAATTAAACCTATTTAAAATTGACAATTTAAATGCATACTGTATATGGGAAACTTTCACTGCTTTACAAACCATATTTTTTAAATGAATACTCTGTTCTATTTTTAATTTAAATATGTATCTGCTTTCAACAATGGAATAGGGTTAATCAAATTTAAGCCTGCAAAAGGTATTTATCTCCAACCGAAGCAATGGTTTCAAAAGCTGACATTATCGCGAGGTCAGCATAATTATATTTTAAATTATGCACTGGAATATAGTTTCCAACGAAACGGCTGTTGCATTTTTGCGATCGCAAAACTTGCTTGTCTGGAACAAAGAATCGAGTTTACTTTTATAGGCTTTCTGTGCAAACAGTGAATCGGGTTTTTACTTTGGATGAGAACTTTCCTATAAACAACTTGTCTATGTTCTACCCTAAATATTTAGATATACAATGCAACTGCTTATATTTCCTAACGCTAATGCAAAAACTAAGAACACAGCACAACTTTTACAAGACGTGACCTGCATACTACATACATGCTGTGTTTCAAAACCTGACTTTTGCTTTTTCGTATTCTAGACCGTTTAATTAACAAACTGTTGTTTATAATCAAATGATCATTCACATACTTCTTTCTATTTTTAATTTAGAAATATACCTTGTTTGAATAATGGAATATTTTTAATGACAATAGCATCTGCAAAAGCTTTTTATCCACAATCTCAATGCAACGTTCGAAAGTAACTTTCAGTCGAGCTGCATTTGTAAGGTGAACTTGCATTTCCAAATATAGAATGTTGTTTTTTCAAGCGACAGCCGACCTCGATTGCGAGGACTGGAACAAAGGAAAGTTGCATTCTCGCACGTAGGTGCTTTCAATAATTCCCTGTATTACTACGTTAAAAAATGTAGATAATATATCAGCTCTATTTCTAACGTCACATCAAAAAAAAATGTGATAGCATGCTACACTCTACACATACATTAAAAATAAGGCGTGTGCGTTTTCACTCTGGTTTAGTATCGTGAAATCGAATGCATACAAAACATCACCACAATAAATTGAAGTTTTTACTTTCGATTGAAAACTTCCAAATAACCACATTGCCCCTAAACCCTACAGATATACAATGCATGCGGTTAATATTCCTAACACTAATGCAAAAATCTAGAAGCACAGTGGGCCGCGCCTGAGCAAATTTTAATAATGCATTATATCTAATTCTGGTTGTATAGAGCAGCCATTCCACCTATATCATGGGTCTTATTGTCTATTCATAGAGAAGCCTTTCATGCACCATATCAACGTCTTATTGTATATAATTCAAAATATAAGAAAGACGTTTTCATTGTCCGCTAATACTGTAGTAATACCTGCAGTAGATTTCTCTAAATTTAGATACTTGCCTATTAGAATAGGTAAATGACTGTCTAATTAATCTAATTGAAAGCTAATGATGTTATTATGATAACTGATTATTAGAACAACCAAATAACTATAACGATCTAATTTCATCTAAAAACTATGATTTTTTGGTATCAAAATGTTCCTTTTTCAGTATACAATTGAATGGCGCTAGAAACTTTTTTTTTTCTAATTACGCATTAGATAGACGTAAAATTAGGTTCTGGAAAGTAAATTGGTTACCCATTCCCTGACCTCAATACGTAGTCGGGAGAACTGCATATATAAACATCGAGAATTTCTTGAAGAAACCACAGTTCGCTCTCCAATCCACTGCAACTACACTTCAGGTAAGATATTGTTGTAAATATCTGTTTTTATCTTATATGTCCATATCTGTACTTTGAAAATGTCTTTGTAAATATATGTTTTTATCTTATATGTCATATCTGTACTTTGAAAATGCGTTTGGACTCAGTAAAAGAAAAATTTCTGAAAAAACAACGGCAAAATGTCGCACACGAAAGTTCTTTTTTTTCTAATACTTTTCTAATGTAATCTTAAAATGCTTATATCTCCTTTGTTTATTGAGATATTTTTTCACCGTCTTATGCATTGGGTTCCTACCGTCATGTACTACATTTTAAGCATTTCTAACATTTTTCTAATGGTGTTTTAAAATGATTGTATTTTCTATATTTTTTAAGATATTTGGATGCGGTTTTTTGCATTGTGTTGCTACTGTCATATACTACATTTTAAAAAAAATTTCAAATCTTAAAAACGCTTATATCTCCGGTGTTTATTAACATATTTCATCGGAATTTTTTGCATTATGTTCCTACTGTCATGTACTACATTTTAAACATTTCTAACATTTTTCTAATGTTTCTAAGCAAACTCTTAAAATGCTCGTATCTTCTATATTTATTAAGATATTTAGATGCGGTTTTTTTGCATTGTGTTGCTACTGTCATATACTACATTTTAAATTTTTTTTAAACGCTCATCTCCGGCGTTTATTAATCTGAAAAATGTTTCAGATTAAACCAGACGAGAATTTGCTGTGGGTGGTTTATGTAAGTAAAACTTGATTAGCTCCTTTGAGAAATTACATGTCTTTCTACAGCTATAGTGAGGCTGCCCACACCATCCCACCACAGTCCCACATCCCACATCATAGTCGCATTACAGGTATGTTACCAGTTGTAAATATAACCTCTCTAATCTGATTTTTTTTCTACATAGTATGCGATTCGTGTGGTTCTTCCGTACAAACCACATCTACTTCGCTTCCAACGAGGAGGTAGTAAATCTCACCCATGAGTTGGTGTGGGACCCTCTTACTACCTACCGCTGGACTCCAGAGCTACCCCACCCCTTGATTGACCGACTCCGCAATCGAGTCAACCCAACCGACAATTGTGTCTTCTTCCATTACGCGGAGGAGCACGTATGGCTGTCGGATGGTGAAGACATTGGAACATTCAACATCCCAGAACTGGATGGCATCACGTCTAGGGTGTTGAATGAGTATGTGGGCTCGGTCAACATAGACCAGCCTGATGAAAACATGCCGTCGGACAGGTCGTCCACACCGTCGAATCTGGGATCGGATGGGTTGTCCATACCTGATGACATCAGTCTGATATGGAGTCCAAACGATCCGAGGATTAACGGTATGGATCACGTATTCGACGCCATGTCGCCATCTTCTGTTGGAGATAACATTTTCGACGTCTCCACCGAGGGTTGGTCTGGGAAAGAAGGTGACGGTGGTGGCAAAGGTATGGAAGATGGTGACAGTGGTGGTGAATCGGACTATGTAAGAGAAGTGGAAGAGTAGTTTTAAGTTGTTAGGTTAGGTTAGTTTCTAAGTTAGTCAGTAAGTTATTTGTATAATAAATGTTTTAACTCTTTTAATTTTTTTTATTACATCGTTATAAGTACATGATAAACACTTATTGCTGTTGTGCGTATTTTTTGAATGCAATATCATATGTAATGATGTCCGAAGCAAACTTTAGCATTTCATACACGCAGCGAACATTCTCGGATTGGATGGGTTGCAAAGACTCTTCGATACTCCTTTTAAAGTCTCCGGGTAAATTCCAAACACCTTCGATTACACTGCTGTAAAATTTTTCAAACATCTGACTTCTTACTAGTTCAGCTTTAGATTGCAGCAACGGTAACAAATCCCACAATTCTGTTACAGACTTGTTTCCGAGATAAACTTGGGATCGCTTACGTTCCTGCAGCACTATCACTTTTTTGTTTCCAATTTTTTGAAAATATATTCTTTTGCCAGGACTTATATCCACCGGTTTTGGCTCTTCATCTTCATAGTTAAAATGCCTATTTATCACATCTTTATTTGCAACAAAGAGCTGCCACTCTCCTTCGTCTAACAGTATAAAATCTTTGTTAATCCCACTAATAACCACTGCCGGCACAAACGATCCATAACAGGTCAAGCCCAAACTCACAGATTTATTTCTTGACTTATTCAGCGGATAAGTTGTTGCGTTTAACAATACTGGATATAACAGTTTCACGTTTTTGTTTGTCACTCGCTGCTTCACAGTTTCACCAACCTTTTGTACTTGCTCCATTGTTTTTGCTAGTACAGCACACGATACACTACTGAACACAAAACTACATCTCTTGTTATACTCATTCTTCAAGGTTACTGTCAGTGGCCTCGCTCCGAACGTGGCCTCGCTTGGAACGTGACCTTGGGCTTGCACGTGACCCCGCCTTGCATGTGACCTTGGGCTTAAACGTGGCCTTTCCTTAAACTCAAGGTCAAGTGGTGGGGGGAGGTTCCAGAACCATCCACTTCCCTCTACTCTTGTGCTGTTCTAATTGCTGGAGACGGATGTCCACGGCGGCACTCAACAATCTCTTATGCCTTTCGGCACGAGTCTCCACAGCACATTCTGCAGCTACCGCGGGGGTAGCTACAGCTTGCGGAGGAGCCTCCACAGGTCTAGGCTGATTGCATCTTGCTATTGCCTCATCTATGGCACGCAAATCGTCATCAGTTAAGTCTACCCACTCCGGCTCAGCATCCATCGATATCTCAGCATCGATGGGTGCGGAGTCAGCATGAGCAGACGACACAACATCTACAGCAATGGGTACATCGCAAGGTGTAAATGGTGTAGATGCAGTTGTTGGAGAGCCAACAACTACATCTACACCATCTACAACAATTGGTAGCTTAGAAGGTGAAGATGCTTGAGGAGTTTGTATCGGAGAACCGCTACCAACTTCTAAACCATCTACACCCCATAACTCCCTCGTGGTGTCGGCGAGGTCTGGTAGCGTACCATCCCCCACGAGAGTGTCCAATTCAAACTCTGGCAACATGCAATATATATCAGCAGGAACACTTTCACTTTTTTCGCTAACTTCGAACGAAATTTGCGATGGCGCAGTAGAATCTCCATTCGGCAATGGAAAAACATACTCCACCAATTTGGAAGAGGACGCCGATGACCCACTCCCGGTAGCAGCCACCGGCGCTCGAGAGGCAGGCGACTCGTTGCTTGTACACGAGCTGTGTGCCCCACATGCCTCGACAGCATCGTCGTGGTAATGTTTGTTTAAAAACATATCGCGCAAGTTGTGAATGCTCATGTTAGACGGTTGCACACTGCTAGAAGTAAGCAGCGCCCTCAACAGTGATGACTCGCCCTGACGCTTAGGAAGCTTAGCACGGGTGCTAATAATGGAATCACTTTTGCGCTTCCGAATCTGTGCAGGTGCGCTTGCATTGTTAGCAGCCATGCTACTCTTACTTTTAGCGTCAGGGCGGGCAATTACAATATCGTACACTACTCGAATTGCATTTTTTAAACTACTCACCGTGGGGGCTCAAGTACACAATCGCATGTCCCTAGCATCCTTCTTTGCTATCGTGGGATACAAAGGGGCACTAAGGTCATTACTCAACACAAACAACAGATCACTGCATCGATCACAACGACTGTACCAAGCACTCATTTCAACTGTTAACTGTTGAGTGCGCATTTCCACATATATAGGAATGAACTGCAGCAAATTTAAACTCGAGAAAAAAAAAATTAAAAATTAATAATTTTTTTATTTTTTTATTTTTTTTAGGTTTTTAATTTTTTTTTAATTAAATTTAAAAAAAAATGAGTATTTTTCCTTTTTTTAAAATAAAAAAAAAATTGAAATTGTTTTTTTAATTTTTTTTATTATTTTTTTGAAGTGTTGTGGTCTATGGCAGTGTAGTTCGTGACGTGCTCGGGAATTATGTTACTCGAACAATCGGAAGTGTTATTTCATTATGTTCCTGATGATGGGATTTACTGGGTTGATGACGACAGGAGTACGGACTTAAAATTTTTGTTTCCTTCCCCTTCTCACTATCTAAATCAATTACTGGCTCATTTTTTTGAAGATAATCCCGGATATTTTTTTTACAATTGTTCAATGCTTTATACCTGCGATCAAGCTGAAATACTATCGTGGTTGCGTTTTCCAGAACTGGAAGACCTACACTACACCGCAATGTGTCGCCGACATTCATGAATGAACGAACTTGAACTCGGGTATACTTCCGTGATTGCATTTCCAGAAGTGGACGACCTTCACCGTAACGTTAAATAAACTTCGAATGAACTCGAATGAACGAACTTGACCTCAAGTAGACCGGTACTTTCATGATTGCCTTTCCAGAACTGGACAACCTTAACCGTAACATTAAATGAACTTCGAATGAACTCGAATGAACGAATTTGAACTCGAGTAGATCGGTGCTTTCCTGTTTTGCATTTTCAGAACTGTGCAGCAGTTGTCGCACGAACATCGGATAGTTAAGCTGTTCTGTACGCTCGCGAAGAGGCACGGGCAGAATTATCTGCATTATCACGTGGACGTCGTCTCCAGAAGAACCGACTCATCCTCTACCTTCTGCAACTACACCGCTGCGCACCTGTCAGCGCAGAACTTGGAAACATTCGTCGTCGTCCCCCAATTGCAGGACATCGTGAGCAGGGTGTTGGCGACAAAGGCTGCAGCTTTAGCTGAGCTGGACGATGCTAAGGTATCGTTGAGTTGGGATCCCTCAGACTACCCTAGCTCACCTGCAGCCTCAGAGATCCTGTCCGACGTTAACGCTGCTAACGGTGATAGTTTTAGTAAAAGTGGCGATATAAACAACTTAGTTATTGAAGAGTAGAGTAAGTTATATAATATTAGTTAAAATTGTTAATGCATGCAACGTAAATATTAGAATAAATATTCCCATATTTACGTTGCGTGCATTCAATATGTATTTGTTCATGTCTTAAACATTTTCATTGTGGAATATAATAATATTCTTTGATTTTTTTCTGTTTTAAAGTCTTCGTAACTATAAATGTCTGAATATAATTGTGTTAACATCCCATAATACAACTTTCCAATTTTAAATTAATACTGATGAAGCTATTATAATTAGCGAAACGTCTATTTCATTAAAGTATATATATATATATATATTACTACATAAAAATCATGCTTTTCATAAATAATTGATATAATTATCTCCATTAACAATTTTTAACTTTTCAAAATTAAATATCAATTACTTAATCGTTTAAAAATATAATATTAGTGTGTATATATTAGTGTAATTCAGTTAATCTAGTAAATAGAAAAAATAACATGTGATATCAGTGTAGAACTTAGTAACTCTTGTACATCTGCTTTAAGGGGTTCTTTTCTGCTCTGGAGGACACTTTTTCTGGTATCTGGCCAAAGTTTGATAAAATTGTCTGTTTAGGTGACTTCAATTTAAATTTGTTAAATACTAATGGTAACAATATTCGTATCTTTGACAGTATGTTGGAGACGTATGCTTTAAAACAAATTATTCATGATCCCACACGTATCACATCATTTTCTGAGTCTCTAATCGATCTAATTATTGTATCAAATTCAATAATTGTTGAGAGTACGAATGTTGTTCCCATGCATGGAATCTCTGATCACTGGCTTGCTACTTGTGATTTGAACTTTAACGTTAACTTGAATCATAATTCCGTACAAACTAAATTATTTAGAAATTATAAACGTATAGATCTAGATCGCTTTTATGCAGATCTTGTTAAGGTGAATTGGGATAATATTTATGAAATTCCCTCTCTAGAAGAGAAGATGGCATTTTTCAACAACAATCTGGTCACTTTAATTAATATTCATGCCCCGTTAGTATCTATTAAATCTTCTAAAAGTCCTGCACCCTGGTTAACGGACAATATTAAATTAATAATGAATCTAAGAGATAAAGCATATGCTAAAGCTAAACGTACCAAATTAATGGCTCATTGGGACTACTATAAAACGTTAAGAAATTTTACAACTGGAGCTATTAAAAGAGAACAAAAAGATTATCTAGAATTTAAGTTGAGGAATGCCACTGTTAAATCAACGTGGTCAGAATTAAAAACTTTTAATATTGGCAAAAAAACGGGTGCATGAATTACCTCACCATCTACAAATCCCAATGCAATAAATGATCACTTTATAAATTCGACGCAGTCTTTGCTATCCGCCAACTTTAATAATTTAATAAGTTATTATGAGTCGAATTTAAAAGCAAATATTACAGAAAAATTAAGTTTTAGTGCAACTAGCGAAATGGAGGTCTTGAATATAATTTCAAAAATAAGAACAAAATATGTCGGTGTTGATGGTATAGGTATATCTTTAATTAATTTGTGCCTGTCAGTTATTCTGCCACATATTACGCATATTATCTATTTTTGTTTAATAAATAGTGAGTTTCCATCGATTTGGAAGCAAGCGTTAATCACGCCCATTCCTAAGACATCTGCTCCTACTGATTTCTCGGATTGACGACCTATAAGCATCCTACCGGTTTTGTCTAAAGTTATTGAACGGATTGTTAATCATCAATTGATACCGCCTATCTTCAAATTTATGAAATCTTACCGGTAATGCAATCTGGATGTAGAACAGGACATAGCTGCACCACCGCACTTCTAATATCACCGATGATATTTTTAAATTTATCGATGAAGGAAATATGGTTGTGCTAGTCTTATTGGATTATACAAAAGCATTTGACATGATAAATCACGAGCTTATGGAGCTATACTTCACTACATTGGGGTAGATGATGATGTATTGAAATTTTTTCAAAATTATTTTATGGGTAGGTCACAACAAGTTCAAGTTCTTAACAATATTTCGCATAGTTGCCAAATTTCTAGTGGCGTTCCGCAGGGATCAATTTTAGGCCCCACCTTGTATGCTATTTACACTTTTAATTTTCTCAGCTCTATTAGTCACTGTAAGTATCACTTTTATGCAGACGATACTCAACTTTATTTAAAATTTTTCACCTAATAATGTACACATTGCTAATGCTCTTATTAATAACGATGTAAACAACTTAGTTTCTATTTCTAAAGATCACTGTCTCAAGATAAATCCTATTAAATCTTGCTTTTTAATCTTTGACAAGAGGCATCTTAGGCCAACATTGCAAAATCAATTACATCTAACTGTAGATGGCAACATAATAACCCCTGTGGAATCAGCTAGAAATCTGGGCTTAAATATCGACAATAACCTTCGTTTTGGTGTGCACGTCACGAAACTTATTCAAAAATTTTATTGCAATTTAAAAATACTTTATTCCGTCAAACATCTTTTAAATATTAATCTTAAAATTGTGTTATGTAACTCGTTGGTTCTTTCTCATTTTAACTTTTGTAGTGAAGTGTATGGTGACTGCTTGAGTTCTCTTGATAAAAATCGGATTCAACGCTTACAAAATTCCTGTCTACGCTTCATATATGGTGTAAGAAGGAGGGAGCATATTTCTCATAAGCTGGCGGACGCAAATTGGTTGAATATGGCAACCGACGGATTCTACAAGCTTCTTGTTTGTATTTTAAAATCATAAACAATAAGACTCCATCTTATCTCTTTGAACGCCTAAGTTTTCGAACAGACGTGCACAATTTAAATTTAAGATTTAAAGGCCGGTTAAACACCTCCATTGCACAAAAGTTCTCCCTTTGAGAGATCTTTCTCCTATAGTGTTGCACGGGAATTCAATACTAGGATATGCAGCATAGAAGCAGCTTCTCCGACTACCTGTAAGTTACGGCTTAGGCATCTGTTGCAGCTACAACAACAATAACCACCACTTACCTAATTGTTTGTTTACAAATATATAAGATTTAAGTTCGAATTGGCAGTGCTATTTGTTTTTATTTACCTTTATTTACTTATTTATGTTAAATATTTTTTCATAAGGTTCACATGGAAGAGCAGAACACACTTGTGTTGTTCTGATTGTGAACCCTTTGGTCCCCACTAACGAGTACCTGGAATAATTACTCTTTTTTCTTTTTTTTTTTGTAAATATCTCATTTTATTTTATTTATAAGTATTTAATTTTTATAAGTATTGAATTTTAGATTGTGTTTACTTGTGTACTTGTTAGTAGCCAATAAATAAATATTATTATTATTATTATTACATAGAAAAATAAATATTAGTTTCCTCCATATATATTTTTCCTAAAGTGTTTGTGTACATGTTCTCGAAACGTCACCTGTGGATAGTAGTAGTGGACGTCAATGCCGATACTAAAAAATTCTTTGGAGGTTTTTTTGAGACAAGGGTAGATCAAGGTAAGTGTTAGTGTGCAAGATCTTGAAACAGTGCTAGTGTACACGTTCTCGAACGTCACCTGTGAATAGCAGTGGTGGAGGTCCATGCCGACACTAAAAATTATTTGAAGATTCTTTTGAGACAAGGGGTAGATCAAGGTAAGTGTGCAAAAGCTCTTGAAACATTAGGGGTAGAACTCATTGGAGGAGTGTATGCCTTGAACAAATGGTTGAGGTCATTCCACTTTAAACATATTTTTTGAGTGTTCTGAGACAAGGTCAGGTCAAGGTTGCCACCTGTTGGTGGTGTAAATGGTATTATCCGTTTAAATAAAGTGTTATTATTATTATTGTTTACCTATTTACATTGTGCTATCGATTTGTTTTCCGTTTTTAAAGTACAAGCAAAAGCGATTATAAAAATAAAAATTTCTTATCAAACATAGGTAAACACCACAATACGAAATTTGTATTTGAAATTGAGAGTACCTATTTTACTTGTACATAAAAAAATGTTAAATATGAAGGGGTCTTTTGTATATCATTTTTCTCAAATGATGGAGTTATTTCTGCACGATTAAATTTACAGAAATCCACATCTTATATGTAGATTTACCGGAAGATAAATTCATGAAAAAAATTAATATTTTTTTCAGAATGAAATATATGCCTATACACATAGTGGAATATAAAAAATCTAGTTGTACGGTAATTTCGTATAAAATACTGCAATAACACCTCCGGAGTACGGTATTTTGGTTTTTTCACAACCTGGCAACACTGCGCGAGTTTGACCATTGCTTAGGCTGAAAACACACGAAGCGGTTCACGCCGAGTCGGCGGCCGAGTCGGCAGCCGACTCCGCCGCCGACTCCATGTATTTAAAGCGGACAAAACACACGCTGCGTCATGTAGCGCGTATACGCGCGTAGGCCGCGTGTACGCCGCGCGTACGCCGACCGTACGCTCATCCAGAACATGTGCCGAGCACGGTTTTTCTTATCGCTTCGAGCGTACCTGCAAGTCTGTGCTATCTTATGACAATGTACACACGATAAGCGGTTTCAAAGCGGTGAGTATCAGGCGCAGTTGTCAAATATCTTTGTAATATATGAAAATATTTACTTAGATGAGTAGTATCTGACTGATCATTTGTTTTGAAGGTTATATATGTACTATTTTTAATTTTAGTGGTAAATATGTGTTCCAATGTCGAAACCGAAAAATTAATAATGGAAATCCAGGCAAGACCAGCCATATGGGACATGCAGCATGTTGATTATGCAAATAAAATAAACGAAAACGAATCCATTGTCTTCAATAGGAATACTGGCAACATGTCATCGTTATGTTTATCGCGGCGAATTTTTAGCCGACTCGTGTGTCTTATCGAGGCGGCCGCCCGAATTGGCTGCCGACTGGGCGCCGACGCGTGTGTTTTATATCACAGGCGGCCGCCGAGTCGGCTGCCGACTGGGCGCCGACTCGTTGTGTTTTATCGCAGGGCGGCTGCCGACTCGGCGTGAACCGCTTCGTGTGTTTTCAGCCTTACTCAGTATCAGGGTTGCCGTTTCAGTACAATTGTACTGAATTCGGTACGGTTTTAAGGGCGCATCACATTTAAGCACGATAAGTGCAATGTAATGCAAGACGAAGAATTGCATGTAAAAATTAATATTGCTTGTCACTTTACATGTAGGTATGCAAGTCAGGTGCAATACATGACGTTTGTAACAAAACTACCAACTACCAACACATAAAAATGTGCTGTAGTTTTAGCTTTAACCAGATTACGTATTGCATTATTCTTTAAAGCAAAAATAAAATAAGACAGAAGCGCTGGATAAATCGACAGAAAGGGAACATAACATTAATAAATGAATTTATTACATCACAAGACTTGCGCAGTTATAAAAATTATTTACGTATAGATAAAGCTACGTTGAAAAGCATTTCAATATGTTATGTTTACTTGTTTAATCACTGCTACTTTCAATTTGAATGGTTGGTAACAAATTTTTTACTAAAAAAATACTAGAATTGCATGAGACTTGCAACAAAATTAGAGCCGGCACTAACTGCTTCGTCTTGCATCACCTGATTGTAAAAAAGTGCCTACCATTAGGTGTTTATTCTGTATAGCATTGAAAAAGAACTGTTTAATGTAGAGTGGGGAAATTTCATTTAGGAAATTCAGTACGTCAGTACTACTTTTTGCAAAAGAGCTCATTTCAGTACAAAATGTCAATATTCGAATATTCGACTACAGATAATGTATATGTAATGCTGCAACATTTTTCTAAATTTCAGGAGAAAATACCAAACATGTTTATAATCGGATGTATGTACAATTCACTGCATCTTTGTGCATCTAAAACTTGCGCCGCTATACCAAACCAAATAGAAGATATGACTAGGAAAATCTTTAATTATTTTGCCAACAGTGCTAAATGACAGCATGATTTCTAAGAGTTCCAACAGTTCGCAAATATAGACCTTATGAATTGGCCTTCTCAAACAAAGCTGATCGTCATTATCCAATTTTCTTTAAACTAATAACAGTAGTAAATATTTTTACAATACAGAAATGAATACTATATTACAATAAAGAAATCAAGGATACCTCACGTGGTGACAATTCGAAAAGTTTACGCTTGTTGAATTTGACCGTCAACCGACAATATCAAGACACGCCTACTGTAACTATACTGCACAGTGCACATATACTGGGAGTCGAACTGTTGGAATATGGGCCCTGGAATTCGGGGACATAACTTTGAACGAGTAAAATGACTGTTTTGTATAATAGACTGTGGTATTATAGCCTCTAATGTCTAATCAACCATGTGGCATGTACCTGAATTGAAATGATAGCCGATAGTATAAAGGTGATTATTTGTATGATTTGATAAATACCTGGTTTTGACTCTACGCGAAACGTAGAACCAGGCTACAAAAATTTATCTATTATTTATCGTGTTGGTGTAGTAATAGTAGCTACGAATTATATAGAAACTGCGTTGAAAATTTTCTCGCGAGAAGTCGACTGTTGTACCATCTCGTGGACGGCGGCGCAGAAACTAAATTTCTTTCAGCGCCGTTATATGCCCCCAAAAAAATATCACCTCCTTATTAACACTTGAGACGTCGTTCTTTGGTTGTTATTTTGTGCTTTGATGGACGACGGAAAGCAACGTGAAAGATATGACTGTTAATGAAAGAATTTGATTCTTGTTTGATAAAGAAATATTCATACAATCGTAGGATCAATGTTCCTACTTCGAAAAGCAATGAGGACTGCCTGAGAAGTCTGCGGTCTGAGCATGGGAGAACAAGTTTACCTATTGTTTTTTATTTTGATATGTATGACCAATCCTGAAAGCAGAAACCAATCATTTACTATGTATAAAAACCCATACAGTAGAAGACCAGTTTGAAAATTGGCGTCACTAAAAGTAGACGATGTGTTTTTTTAAGTTTTACTGAAAAGTTTGTATTCTATCCTTTTTTACGTTTCTCTCGCTTGCTGTTCAACACCATCGCTGTCCATAAGATTCTGCAAGATCTACTGCAACTCAAACAGTTTATATTTTAAGATAATCACATTATATCCTTCAAACGTTGCATTCGATGCGTAATAATCTTACTAAATTTGATAATAGTAATTATATATGTAATTTCCCATAGATTACATTTTTGCTTGTATTTTAAGTTGAATCATTTTTTTAAAAAAAGTTAAATAATATCTGCAAAGCCATACACAGCTGTTTTATACCTTGGTATATAATTACAAGTGCCGTGAGATATGCAACACCACTCAGCCGTACTGCCGGCAGTAATTATATATTTTTGTGTAGTGCCGCAAGGCGGGGCACAGATTACCTGATATTTAGGTAATAAATGAAAAGTAATTATATACCAAGGTATAAAACAGCTGTGTATGGCTTTGCAGATGTTATTTAACTTTTGTTAAAACAAATGATTCAACTTAAAATACAAGCAAAAATTTAATCTATGGGAAATTACATAGCAACCTTTTGACAAGTTTATTAAAATTATTCCGATGTATATCTAAGTTATTTTCTTTAATGTACAACTGGAAGTTATTATATAGCTTTGATATACATTGACAACTTTATTTTAGCATTAATCAATGTACCCCTGCTAGTAACAACTGCCAGTTTTGAAATTACAATGAAATAATCTCTTTTCAATTAGTTTCTATAGTCACGATGTTGTTATTTTGTTCATAAACACCATAGTAACAGTAAATAAATGCCCTATGTCTAATTTTACATTATTCAGCCGTGTACAGTCTTACATTATTCTCACGGTATACTAGTTGAAACATCTTTGACCGACTTATTTATTTACTTTATGTGGAATAGCATCAATTTTGTGTCTAGTTATGTAATTATGATTGTGTGTATTTATATTTTGTGAATTTTTCCAAATAGATTTTAATATGTCATTATAGAATAATTGCTGCAATGTCATGACATTCAAATCACTAAAAACAAGGTAAATCGGATATACCGTATACTAGTCTTTCTAAAATAATTTTTAATAATACTTTTGTATTATTTCAACCCTCTCCATGTAAAGACGGGCGGCTCCACTCCAACCTAGTATGCCATAGGATATGATGGACTGCACCAAAGCATAAGTAGTAAAAACAGTAAAGTTGATTAACGAATAATAGATCTTTTAATTTCTTAATATCATATACCTATAGTTTTTCTTAATCTAGTGCATACCTATATTGTTTATTTGAATGTCTCATCATATGTGTTGATCCACAGTGATTCCAAGATACTTTGTGGAAATTACCTTTTTTGTGTTTATGTTGCATTTACAATTACGAGTAGTTACAGGGTATCATGAACTGTAATGTTGGTAAAATCAACTTGACTATTTGCATATATACTAAAAGTAATAAACACACATTTTGAATAATTCACACTTAAAGTATTTGCATCTAACCAACCTATTATAATAGCCAAATCTTGTTTTACTGTAGTTCTCACCGCATGCCAACTTTCTGTTTGTAGAATCAGGACAGCATCATCCACGTAAGCAATCAGCTGACCATTCAAATCAGTAGACAATAGCAGGTCATTAATATACATTAAGAATTGTACAGGTCCAAGTATGGTACCTTGGAGGTACTCCACATATAATTATTTCCGAAGAGCCTCACGTCTTATTAATATTAACTAATTGTGTTCGATTAATTAGATAATTTTTGAAAATACATAATACAGCTAGTCGAATTCCACATTTATGTTTAGAAGGATTGTATGATCTACTGTGTCAAATGCTTTAGTGAGGATAGAGAAATACAGTATTTCTCTATCCTCACTAAAGCATTTGACACAGTAGATCATACAACAAATACAGCAACATAAGGTTCTGAATTGTCTAATGCTTTGTATATGCGCTCATATAGTAATGCAATCGGGTCATTTGTGCTCAATTTTGTGTGAAGCCGAACTGATATTTTGAAAGCACTTTATGTTCTTTGAGAAAAGATGTGTCTAATATGTATTAATTTTTCAAAAAATTTTACTACATTGGCTATAATAGATATAGGTCTATAATTTGAAATACAGTTTAGAGAACAACAGTTTAGAGAACAACAGTTTAGAGAACAACAGGTTAGAGGTCGGCTTGTATGTATTGGAGTTATAACAGCAACTTTGAGACAATTAGGAAACAATTCTTGCCAAAAAACAGTTATTAAAAATTGTAACAAGAGGTGATGCAATAATAGTTTAAATTGATTTTAAAGTTTCAGATTTAATATTGTCTATACTATCGGAAGATTTCTTATTTTTAAGCTGTTTTATAATTGTTAAAATTTCCTTAGAATTAGTTGCGCTAAGAAATATGCTGTGCTCTACTTTCAAAATTTTACTAATCATAAGAGATGTCTTTTCTTTGCCCAACTGAATTTTTCTGAACAATATTTTACTAACATTAACAAAGAATTTATTAATTGTATTAGCTATAACTAGCAGTCCAGTGAGATAAATGTCTCATTTAATAAAACAAAAAAGACCGTTTTGCAAATAGAACGCGTATTCACCACACGTACGTATATGACGTCATTGTTGGTAGCAAACTACCAGTCGCATTCGCCTTGATAAAATTTGCCTAGAATCTAACCTAAAAAGTTAGGATTATAATTAAGATAATAATTAGTGTTAGAGACTGAAATTCGGTTCCTGACCTGACATGACCATTCCAAACATATAACTTTAATAACTTTTTTCTCTATCTCTTACGGTTTGGCTGCTGAAACAGCGTCCCGGACAGACACGTCTATTAGATAAAGGATGGTTTTGCTATCTATAGTTTTATTATGGTTAAACAATTAATTGACCATTTTTGTGGTTCATTATTTAATACTTCTTTACCAATATTTCATAATTTTTGTGGATTGTTTTTACTGCGTTCAATTTATTGACGGTAGTATTTGTTTTTAGATTTTACAACGAGCATATTTATTATTGATTTATGTACCTTTCATATGTTTTCGGTATTGCATTATTTTGTGGATATAAGCACATTTCATGATATAGCTTATCATTGACGTGAATTGATTTAATTATGACATTTGTAATTCAGGGTTTTCGCCTTCTGAATTTATGAGATATAATTCTGATATAAATACATATTTCTGTTTCACGTTGAATTTTTTTTTAATTATAATCAAATCAGATCAGCATTAGGTATGCTATACATGACTCTGTTATATGTGTACAATAATAACTATTACTAATAGATTGAGGACATCATTAAACTCCTCGGAAAATACCTAGGTATACAATAGTTAGAACTAAAGCACAATTAGTTGTTTTTTAATTATAGTATATAACTTTCACTTACAGATTCAGATGATATAGGTATAATATTTAAAATTGTGTCTTACAGGTATGTCATTTGTATCTTCCAATTTCACTTGGGTCTAAAATTAGAAATTAAATATATAGGGTGTTAAGGAAGTCCACTTAATAAATTCAGCCACATAGAGATCTCATAAAAGTGAACAACTTTTTTATTTACCATTTTTTCAAAAACATCCCCAAAGCTGAGTTGAAATGTAAGGTACCTAGTATTGCTCTAAAAATGCATACCCGATTATGGAATAATACTTTAATTTATTTGCACAAAACACAAAAAACGTATCTCTGAAATGCAAACCAACAAAAACTGCATAGGTACTGATTAAACTTTTAGTTATAAATATCTGGTTACTAACGTATTTATCAATTGGGGTAAGTAAGTTATTGACCGCATGTTTTTTTGTGAAAGAACTTTGCCGTATACTTGTGTCGTTCACCACCTAGATTTGCATACCAAGCAGCTAGTCAAGTTTAGGGGAGAGGAATGATTGGAAAAATATACGATTAAAAGAAAAACGATAAATAGAAAAGTTTGATGATCTCTATCCCTGGCTAAAATTATTACGTGGACTTCCATAACATCCTGTGTATCTAACACAAAAAGTTTGCGCATTATGAGTGTATTGAGGGCAATACATGTTGGTTTCTGATTTACAATCAAAAATTAAAAATGCAAAGTTGTAGTTTATTTATTTTTCAAAAAATAAGAAATGAAGCAAAGATTCCTAATGTACCTATTATTTTCACAGATTGATATAATTTAGTAAAATTTTAGATGCATATTTTTTTATTAATGGTGTAACACATTTTTATATGCAATTCGTAGTTGGCTTTGACACGTCTAGATAGGTACCTACCAATACTTTTTGAGCTTTTTGAATAGACCGTGTCCCTAAAATATGTGGACATGGCTAACCTCAGATTCCTGAAACCAAGATAACCCGACTTCCATATATCCAATTGCATTTTGTTAATCCATTCTGCTTCAGTTCTTTTAAGAAAAATTTATTTCGCTTATAACAATTGCATTGATTTGGTTGATATTTGGTATAACACTATACAGGTCTACCATCTTTGAAGCAAAATATTGACTTAACAAATCACATTTTTTTGAGTTACATTGTATTATTTTGGGTCCAATGAATCTGCAGTTTAGCCGTGTGTACAAATATTTGGGACACCCTGTATGCAATGACTTTAAGGATTGTTGTAACAAAAGAAGAAATGGATAAACATTTTTGAAGTTTTTCTAGTTTTCTGTCTCCAGAGGGAGTTTTTGATCTACTCCCGCCATGAACTCCTGGTTAGTTCTGAGAAGGACTGACTTTTGTACATCTTTTCACATACACTCATGCCTACCCCGCGGTTTGAACCTGTGGCCACTGATCGCTGTGATTACGAATCTGTCACTCTTACCACTAGGCCACCAGCACGGTCATATATTTTTCTTATAAACTTATATATGTTACCAGTGTATGCGCAGTAGACTATTTTTGTAATCCTCTGCGCTATAGTGGCAGTGTAGTGCGAGTGTGGTTCTGTGAGTCCTTTTCACTCGTAAGTCGAATAGGTGGCTAGCCTAGCTCATCCCATTGAAACAGAGGAAGAGTTCCCTTGTTAGGGGTACAACTACCACAGATGTTAGCATGGTAGTTGGAGAGCGTATGATTTTTAAAATCCCGGTGTAGTTGCTGGTGATCGAAAACGGGCCGGCTGCCTGAGAATCGAACATGTTGCTTGCTAAGCCATCCGCTCTCTCTCTGATGAGATCACTTTGATAACATTTTTAGGTAAAAAAACAAAAATCATTCAAAATCTGGAATTTATTTTTATTTTGCATTTAAATAAATTTACTACTCAGAACACAAAAACACAGGTCAATTTTTAATCCGTAAAGTTATCTGTTATAATTCGGTTATTTGTCCGCTTGTTTATGCAAGGTTTAAAAAGCATGACGCAGCTGCAATTAGGCAAAGGGACTTGACCCCGAGAGAATGTTGTCTATGTTGCTGATAGTGCATCAGGGATTTTTCAGCACTTGCATCCCGCGTGAAAAGAATTGAGGCTGTGGATTGCGAATTTCTCCTTTCGCAACCCCTGCGTGGGACTGTGGCAAGGCATATTGAAATTGCGCCCAAAGTGTCGAACTAAAGAAGTCGTGTCATATGGTGCAGGGGAAAAGTTTGTGGTTGCGCTTTAGGTGGGCACTTCTCTCATGAAGCTTGCTTCAAAGTCAGCTACAAGTAAGATTATAATTGAGGCCTCTTTTCATCCTAATTAATATCATAGCAAGTTTCAATTTAGTGCAGCTATTTTTTGAAATCACCGTTGGTGGATCAGCAGCTATTCCTTTTCCTTGCACTCGTGTTCCGAGGTAATTTGGTTCCGAAATAACTTGGCCTTGGGGTTGACTGCTCACCACTGCTGTTTCGTTGGACCTCCTCTTTGAGATTCAACTTGTTGTTCATCCCCCACCGTTGTGCGTGTGCTGCCAGCATGCAGGGGCGACTTCTACAATCAACCAGGAGCCCTTGCCACCCGTTCACAGTTATTTTCCTTGTTTTGTTGCATGTATTGTACTGTACCGTGGCAGTGCGTTCAGTTCCGTAGTGGCTTACCAAGTGTTTACAACGGTAGATTCCTTGTCGACGGGCTCTATACACCTACACATCATCCCCAAGAAGTATTATGACATTTTCAGACCCCGTCTCCCGACTCCAAACAAATAACACCTTGTATTAAACTAGTTACCCACGGCGTACCGACTTACCCCTTCTCAACTGTAAATTAGCTGTACAGCCTTTGTTACATAATACTGAGGCCGTCTAGTTTTTCCACATTCTTTTAAGGATTTCTTTGAGTAACGGCAACGAGCGTGCTGTTAGCATAACGTTTCTTTTAAGGAAAAACATTAAAAGTTAGGCTCGTTTGAGGACTTTGTTTTCTGTGGTTTTTTTTTGGGTTGGTGTCGAAGTTTATAGACGCGTGGGTTTCGGTGTCGTCATCAATTGGGAGTTTCGGAAAGCTTATTATTTTTTAAGCCCCAATCATTTCAGTAGATCTAGTCATAACCCTTGTGTTCGTATCTTCTTTTCTACTATGAGAATAAGGCAATGCATGGATCTTGTGAAGTGCAATCTCCCCGCTTCAAATTGGTGCTTGGCGAGGCTGCAAACACCATTTTTCCTTCCCTCTGTATTCAGTTGGTAGATTGGTCAGAAGTGTGTGCAAGTGTAAAGCATTTTCCCAGATTTGACGAATTCTATATACCCTGATTTGACATCCATAGGTTTAGGATAGTTTTAGATACCTTGGTATTTTAAATTCAGATTTCAGTGACGCTTCCTGCGCTAGTTATTGCAAATGTTTGGTCTCTTGCAAGCCGATCTTGTTTGTCGTTTCATAGTTAAATATTCCGGCATGGGCTGCGTAGTTGCCATTTTAGCTTTAAAAGCATGCAGTATACAACCTGCAAATTATCTTATTGTTTTGCTGTGTTTGGCGTTATTATTTTCCTTTGTAAGAGTAGCTGGCACTGGAGTACTAAGCTTCAACAAAGGTAGGCTCCGCTACCGAGGGGCTGTACACACACATCATCCCTAAGAAGTATCGTGACGTTTCCCGCCCCTGTCTCAAGTTCTGAAAGGGTTAATGTGGATTGAGCTAAGAAATCGTGGCGCTCCAGGCAAATAACACCTTGTATTTAATTAGCTACCCCCAGCATATCATATCAGCCCCTCTATCTCGACTGTAAGTTAGCCCTGCAGTCTTTCTTATATAACGCTGAGGCCGTGTAGATTTCCGAGTAATCAAAACATATCAAGGGGATTTTAGCTTTTCCATTTCACTCAACTGACGCCCTAGCTTCCCTGGGGCGGCGTGAGCTTGTTTTGATCGTAAGTACCGTTTCATTATGTAACAATTCTCAAAGTCATTTTGAAATCGACGAAACTGTACCTATTGGTATTTACAAATTTATAAGGCCATTGTGGAATTATTACAGTAGTTTTAAAGTGTTTACGGTCGTTTTGATATTTTCTTCTTCTCTTTCTCTTAATTTAAGCTGAGAGCCTCTTATTTCCACACATTGATTGCGGTTTTATAAGCCATCTTAAGCCGCAGTCGGGGTAGGTGGCTAGCCTAACCCCTTGAATTAGGGAAGAATGCCCTCATAGGGGTCACGACCACCAAAGATGTTCGTATGATGGCCAGAGAGCGTTTGACGTTTCCAATGTACGGGTGTGGGGCTGGAACCCACTACCTGCCGACTGCTGGCGCAAGCACTCTACCAACCGGCCACACGCTCTCTATTTTCAATGTTATGAAATTCTCGAAGTAGTTTTATCATTTTCACTGTAAGTTTGCCATTATCAAGGTCGATTGGAGACTATAGAAATTTTAAATATTTCAGAAACGTTTTCAATTTCACAAGATTGTGACAAAAATCGACGACTAAGAATTGTAACTTTAAGGGCTTCCGCATTTTTCTCCTGCAGTATCGAAGAAAATTGAAGGTCATTTTAAAAATCTCGAAATAATTACATTCTAGCGGTCCGAACAGTTCAGCAATTCTTAGCAAATGAGACCGCCCCGCCACTATGACTGCGCGCGCATCGCCCGCGCGGAGACGAAAGCTCCTCCGCTCTAGATTTGGCGTCATTGGCTAAACCCCCGCTTGGCCGCCATTCGAACAGTATGAAAGAACGATCTGCCATCTCAAATATTCAGTCACAGCCGGTGTTTCTATAGCCTGCTATATTGGACAATCACAGCTGGTGTTTTTATAGTTTAACTTGATCTTGCGTTCATATAGCCGAGGAACGCCGCCCGAAGCAATCCAACGAGACACCCTGCCGGAAAACCGCTGGTGGCCTTGAGCTCAGGCACCATAGGAATATGTTAAGAAAGTTCTGCAGGCGTCCATGCAGCAAGGCTCTCCTCCTCCTCCTCGACTCCGTCCATCTTTACAGATGAGTGGTGATTATGGTTATTAGTTCTCTTCAAGTTGTGTTGTCACTCTTCGGATGGTGTCGCGCCAACGTTCTCTGTTGCCGGTATTCCTTACTGCCTGTTCGACATTGGTATTCAAAAGAGTTTCAATTGTGTCAATCCAGCGGGTTGGTGACCTTCCTCTCCTTCGTTTGCCATTAGGTTTTCCTTGGACCACGAGCTTTTCGAAGTCATCTCTGCGAGTGATGTGGCCAAAGAACTTCGGTATATTGGCATATATAGTGGTAGAGAGCCTCTGTTTAGGTTTTATTTCATTTAATATAGAAACATTTGTTCTACGGGCTGTCCACGGAACTCTGAGCATTCTTCTCCACACCCACATTTCAAATGCCTCTATGCGCCGACGGTCAGCAGTCCGGACCGTCCAAGTTTCTGATGCGTATTTAAATATAGAGAATACCAGAGTTTCAACAAGGTTAATTTTGGTGTTACGTGTAATATTGTGGCTTCGCCAAATTTTTGTTAGTTGGGCCATTGCTGATCTGCCTAATTGGATTCGGCGGCGAATTTCGGGCTCGCAGTTGCCGTCGTTGGTTAGAAGTGCTCCTAGATATACGATTTTGTCTACCACTTCATAATTGCCTATGTTACCGATATTATTAATAGGAATATTTTCGAGTTCTCTCTTAATAATCATAATTTTAGTTTTTGTATTATTGATTTGAAGCCCGTGGTCTGCACTGATTCTGTCAAGTTTCCCCAATAGCGCCAGAAGTTCTTGTTCGTTTTTAGCTAATAATAAAGTGTCATCTGCATAACGCAAATTAGAGATCTGTTGACCGCCTATAGAGATTCCTCCATCACAGTCTTCCAAAACTTGCCTCATAATATATTCACTATAGATGTTGTATAAGATAGGTGACAACACACAGCCTTGTCTTACGCCTTTTTGTATTTTACAGCTTGCGGAGTAGGTGTTTTCCATTCTTATAACTGCAGTACTATTATCATATAGATTTATGGCTCTACCACAGAACAATACCTAGTCACTTTTTTAAATTAAACAAAATTAATTGTATTTATTAAAAATGATGGTTTAATCTAAGTAGATCTTCCAGACATTTTGTATAGGGCCATAATTTCTCATTCTGAACAACTTTTCTTGGTAAATTTTGCCGTATCATAAGCAAAAGGGGCAGTTTACCTGAAAAGAAAATAATGTTTCCTTTACTGTCAAGGCCGACTGTTTTTCAAAAACTGAAAATATTCGTAAAATTATAAATAATAAAACCAAGCAGGGCTTAATCCCACATTCTAAAAATAAAATTTTTTTAGTCCATCGTACCTCTTGTAACATCAATCCTGGGACACTGTATATTGCTTATATTTTGTTTATAGTGATTTTAAAAGTGGTGCATTAAAATATGCCAATGTTTGGTCTAAATTTTTCTAGTTTATCCAATTATTACTGATATTTTTGAAAATGTGAACAAAATCATAGGGGCGGACTGGGACTAATAGGCCCAGGATGCTGGGTGCCTAGAGGGCCCGTGGCCCGCACGAGGTCGTGCGGTATAGCTCGAGCTTGCCGGAGGCAATATCGCTAGTAGTATGGCGGCACCTAAACTGGAGCAATCAAATTAACTGACCTAATTAAATCCGCGAATTAAATCCGCGGTTTGACATAATTAATTCCGCGGTTTGACCCAATTAATTTCGCGGTTGGATCTAATTAATTTTCATATGTGCTACTGATTAAATTATGAGGCGGCCATTTTTAATTTGCTTCTGGAATTACGCGGCGGCCATTTTAATTTCGCGCAAATATTTGAATTTTAAATTTTTCAGATTTTTTCTAAGTTCCTTTTTTTAAAGCAGGTTGAGACACGTATTTGTTCGTTTCAACAATCTTGGAGACGATTTTGCTTTGTTTGTCACGGCTTATATATACCAGCAATAAGATAACATGAACAAGAAGATAACACGTATTGCTTGAGTAAGAAAGAGATAAACATAGTAGCAAATATTCGAGAAAGCTTGACTCTTAATTTTAATTATGTCATTTGTCAACTAAACATGCCTACTAATATAATTTTTTTGTATGGCTATCTCTTTCTTACTCAAGCGTTGTATTTGCTTGTTTATGCTATCTCATTGCTGTTATATTTTTATCATTTGTCCCGGTATTACAATCCGTCAGTGAAAGTTTGTACTGTACTGCAATTCGTCACGGAGAATGCAGGTATAGACAATATTCAACCCCATAGGTATATCTTACAAATGTTGTATGACGTAATGCTTCTCCAGTTTTAAAAAGCGGCGGATAATAATTCATGGAACTATTACGCAACAAACTTAAATAAAAATCCGTCGTCGGTATTTATATTTGTTGTAAGGGGCAACTGGCGGAATTCACAAGTTGAACGTATCGTTATAATTTCTTCTATTTCGTACTACCAAATTTCATAAAAGTATAAAAACTGCATCTTGTTTTCCAACAAATCGGCACAGGTTTGATGGCACGACGGTCTTTTTAATTTGTAACAAAGAGATTGACATGTTTGGTTTTTATTTTATAAGTAAGCGTCTGAAATTGTATCATTATATCGATCAAAACTGTATTTTAGTTTTAAACATTATAGTATAAATGCAAACGGACGAAAATAAAAACGCAATTGACCACAAATTAACATAAATTTGAATAAAAACCGACAATTTCATTGAAAAAATGTTCTGACACCATCATTTCCCTTAAAATTTTACAAGAAACTGACATCATGTCACTTTAAATTATACAAAAAACGACATTTTTATTCAATAAGCGATAAAAAATACGCCATCCCACATCATTTCACTTAAAATTATCACAATTCGTTTTGCAAAGCGCTTTTATAATAACGAAAATGATGTAAAAACAGTTGTAGAGTTATTTCTAAGCATAACTTTGCAAATGTTTTACACTTTTTTTTCTAACTTGTTGCAATTTTAGTAAGATTTGAATAAAAACAGCAATTTCATTGAAAAATATTCTGCTACAATCATTTCGAGAAGCAAAATTTCAGCTAAGTAGGCTCGTTGTTCATTTTTATTGCAAAGTACTTGTACTTTTGATAGAAATATATGTATGTTGACTCAAAATTAACTCATCTCACATAAATTTTTACAAAAATCTACATCATGTTACATAAACTATGCATATTTTTGCAAATGTTTTACACTTTTTTATAAAATGCATCGCTCAAAATTAAAAGAAATCGCAATTTCGTTGAAAAAATCTTCTACCACAATCATTTCGATAAACAAAATTCAAAAATTCTTGTACTTTTGATGGAAATAGGTGTATGTTGACCACAAATTAACATAATTTTGAATAAAAACGCGCAATTTCGTTGAAAAAAATGTTCTGACACCATAATTTCACTTACATCAAAGACCTTAACGTTGCTCATGTGCTGCTGCCTAAACCTAAGCAGCAAAAAGTGCCAGCCCCGACTGTTACTACAGGAAAAACCGAAATGGAAACTGATAACTGCGAGTCCGATTTAGAATATAAATTAAAAACACCAGCTACTCATCCAAGTCCACATCAAAAAGGTTCAGTCAGAAGAACGCCGATAAGGAAACGCCTCCAAAAAAGGGCCGTTAGAAAAACGACTCTAAGGCAGATGTCATCAACATCAAAAACAAAGGGAATTCTAGATTGAGAGCATCTTAAACTTTAAAATGCCACAATGAAATTTGTTCTACGATCCCTTGTAAACGAATTCTGATTTTATTACGTGCAGCCTTTTTAATTTGTAATGTTGTACACCTCAAACTACAGTTTTGTAAATTGCTAGCGGAATTTTAGAAAATAAGACATTCAGTTGTACATTTATTTTTATATTATTAAGTATTATACGAAATAAGAACAATATATTTGTTTATTACAAAGTTTTTGTGTTTTTTATTTCTACTCTGCTTTTGTTTTTTCACGAATCTGCAATAATTACAAAATCTAAAGCTAAAAAATTAGTATTTGAAGTTATTTTAGAGTTACAAAGTGTAAAATTTCAAAAAATCATTCTACGATTTCATAATGGTGTGATATAATTGTTAAAAAATGTGATTTCTTTTAATTTTGAGCGATACATTTTATAAAAAAGTGTAAAACATTTGCAAAATTATGCTTAGAAATAACTCTAAAACTGTTTTTACATCATTTTCGTTTTACAAAACGATTTATAAAACGAATTGTGATAATTTTTTAAGTGAAATAATGTGGGATGGCGTATTTTTTATCGCTTATTGAATAAAAATGTCGTTTTTTGTATAATTTCAAGTGACATGATGCCAGTTTTTATAACATTTTAAGTGAAATTGGTGTCAGAACATTTTTTTCAACAAAATTGCGCGTTTTTATTCAAAATTATGTTAATTTGTGGTCAACATACACCTATTTCCATCAAAAGTACAAGAATTTTTGAATTTTGTTTATCGAAATGATTGTGGTAGATTTTTTCAACGAAATTGAGATTTCTTTGAACTTTGAGCGATGCATTTTATAAAAAAGTGTAAAACATTTGCAAAATTATGCATAGTTTATGAAATATGAGGTCGATTTTTGTAAAAATTTATGTGAGATGATGTGTAATTGCGTGATTTTTGTTCAATTTTCGTCATGTGTTGAGTAAAAGTGTCGTTTTTTGTATAATTTAAAGTGACATGATGTCAGTTTCTTGTAAAATTTTAAGGGAAATGATGGTGTCAGAACATTTTTTCAACGAAATTGTCAGTTTTTATTCAAATTTATGTTAATTTGTGGTCAATTGCGTTTTTATTTTGGTCCGTTTGCATTTATACTGGAATTTTTAAAACTAAAATACAGTTTTGATCGATATAATGACACAATTTCAGACGCTTACTTATAAAATAAAAACCAAACATGTCAATCTCGGTGTTACAAATTAAAAAAACCGTCGTGCCATCAAACCTATACCGATTTGTTGGAAAACAAGATGTAAATTTTATACTTTTATGAAATTTGGTAGTACGAAATAGAAGAAATTATAACGATACGTTCAACTTGTGGATTCCGACAGTTGCCCCTTACAAGAAATATGAATATCGACGACGGATTTTTATTTAAGTTTGTTGCGTAATATTCCATGAATTATTATCCGCCGCTTTTTAAAACTGGAGAAGCATTACGTCATACAACATTTGTAAGATATACCTATGGGGTTAAATCTTGTCTATACCTGCATTCTCCGTGACGAATTGCAGTACAGTACAAACTTTCACTGACGGATTGTAATACCGGGACAAATGATAAAAATATAACAGCAATGAGATAGCATGAACAAGCAAATACAACGCTTGAGTAAGAAAGAGATAGCCATACAAAAAAATTATATTAGTAGGCATGTTTAGTTGACAAATGACATAATTAAAATTAAGAGTCAAGCCTTCTCGAATATTTGCTACTATGTTTATCTCTTTCTTACTCAAGCAATACGTGTTATCTTCTTGTTCATGTTATTTTATTGCTGGTATATGTAATCCGCGACGAACAAAGCAAAATCGTCTCCAAGAATGTTTAAACGAACAAAGCGCTGTTAGTCACAAACACATGTCTCAACCTGCTTTAAAAAAGGAAACTTAGAAAAAAATCTGAAAAATTTCAAATTCAAATATCGCGAAAATTTAAAATGACCGACGCGTAATTTAATCAGTATCACGGTACTACGAGTGAAAAAGAGAAAGTTATAGAAACCAATGAAGATTGTGTGAGATAGCATACGTTCTGTTGGGGCAAATTATAAAAATAATAGTTTTCAAATTTCGACGGTCGAGAGGAAATTTCCATATATAGTAGGTAGGTACAATGGAAATCTCGATAATCCATTCATGCGCCTCAAATTATAAAATAAAAGAATTAATTCTGGCAAGCCCAATTGCAAAATCAGTTTTTTAAAATTACTACCGCTCATTTAACACCACAGGCTATGCAATTCCTGGAAATTTTAAAACTAAAATACAGTTTTGATCGATATAATGACACAATTTCAGACGCTTACTTATAAAATAAAAACCAAACATGTCAATCTCGGTGTTACAAATTAAAAGAACCGTCGTGCCATCAAACCTGTACCGATTTGTTGGAAAACAAGATGTAGATTTTATACTTTTATGAAATTTGGTAGTACGAAATAGAAGAAAATATAACGATACGTTCAACTTGTGGATTCCGACAGTTGCCCCTTACAACAAATATGAATACCGACGACGGATTTTTATTTAAGTTTGTTGCGTAATAGTTCCATGAATTATTATCCGCCGCTTTTTAAAACTGGAGAAGCATTACGCCATACAAAATTTGTAAGATATACCTATGGGGTTGAATATTGTCTATACCTGCATTCTCCGTGACGAATTGCAGTACAGTACAAACTTTCACTGACGGATTGTAATACCGGGACAAATGATAAAAATATAACAGCAATGAGATAGCATAAGCAAGCAAATACAACGCTTGAGTAAGAAAGAGATAGCCATACAAAAAAATTATATTAGTAGGCATGTTTAGTTGACAAATGACATAATTAAAATTAAGAGTCAAGCTTTCTCGAATATTTGCTACTATGTTTATCTCTTTCTTACTCAAGCAATTCGTGTTATCTTCTTGTTCATGTTATCTTATTGCTGGTATATATAATCCGTGACGAACAAAGCAAAATCATCTCCAAGAATGTTTAAACGAACAAAGCGCTGTTAGTTACAAACACATGTCTCAACCTGTTTTAAAAAAGGGCACTTAGAAAAAATCTGAAAAATTTAAAATTCAAATATCGCGAAAATTAAAAATGACCGCCGCGCAATTTAATCAGAAGCTAATGCGTAAATTAATCAGTATCACGGTACTACGAGTGAAAAAGAGAAAGTTATAGAAACCAATAAAGATTGTGTAAGATAGCATATGTTCTGTTGAGGCAAATTATAAAAATAAAGCTTTCAAATTTCGACGGTCGAGAGGAAATTTCCATATATAGTAGGTAGGGACAATGGAAATCTCGATAATCCATTCATGCGCCTCACTCAAATTATAAAAAAAAGAATTAATTCTGGCAAGGCCAATTGCAAAATCAGTTTTTTAAAATTACTACCCCTTATTTAACACCACAGGCTATGCAATTCCAATCTTGTAAATCATATTTTTCAAAAACTAGTTTGTTTACAACAAGGGAGCTCGACGTCGAAACCGCACGCAAGTGTTGAAGTTTTAATAGCATTCAGGTACGTTGTTCTGGGTAGCTCAGCTGGCTCCACCTTAAACTCGTAATACTGCGGTCGCTGGTTCAAATCCCACTTGGGGCCGACGCAAATAGCTTTTTTAAATTAAATAAATGCGAGAAAAAAAATGGCCGACACCCCGGGAAGTTTAAATTCAAAAAATGGAACAGAAAAAAATCTGAAAAATTTCAAATTCAAATATCGCGAAAATTAAAAATAACCGCCGCGTAATTTAATCAGAACCTAATGCGTAGTTTAATCAATGTCACGGTACTACGAGTGAAAAAGAGAAAGTTATAGAAACCAATGAAGATTGTGTGAGATAGCATACGTTTTGTTGGGGCAAATTGTAAAAATAATAGCTTTCAAATTTCGACGGTCGAGAGGAAATTTCCATATATAGTAGGTAGGGACAATGGAAATCTCGATAATCCATTCATGCGCCTCACTCAAATTATAAAATAAAAGAATTAATTCTGGCAAACCCAATTGCAAAATCAATTTTTTAAAATTACTACCCCTCATTTAACGCCACAGGCTATGCAATTCCAATCTTATAAATCATATTTCTCAAAAACTAGTTTGTTTACAACAAGAGAGCTCGACGTCGAAACCGCACGCAAGTGTTGAAGTTTTAATAGCATTCAGGTACGTTGTTCTGGGTAGCTCAGCTGGCTACGCTTTAGATTCGTAATACTGCGGTAGTTGGTTCAAATCCCACTTGGGGCCGACGCAAATAGCTTTTTTAAATTAAATAAATGCGAGAAAACCAAGATTGCCGACACCCCGGGAAGTTTAAATTCAAAAAATAGAACTTAGAAAAAAATCTGAAAAATTTCAAATTCAAATATTATCGCGAAAATTAAAAATGACCGCCGCGTAATTTAATCAAAAGCTAATGCGTAATTTAATCAGTATCACGGTACTACGGGTAAAAAAGAGAAAGTTATAGAAACCAATGAAGATTGTGTGAGATAGCATACGTTCTGTTGGGGCAAATTATAAAAATAATAGCTTTCAATATTCGACGGTCGAGAGGAAATTTCCATATATAGTAGGTAGGGACAATGGAAATCTCGATAATCCATTCATGTGTCACTCAAATTATAAAATAAAAGAATTAATTCTGGCAAGCCCAATTGCAAAATCAGTTTTTTAAAATTACTACCGCTCATTTAACACCACAGGCTATGCAATTCCTGGAAATTTTAAAACTAAAATACAGTTTTGATCGATATAATGACACAATTTCAGACGCTTACTTATAAAATAAAAACCAAACATGTCAATCTCGGTGTTACAAATTAAAAAAACCGTCGTGCCATCACACCTGTACCGATTTGTTGGTAAACAAGATGCAGATTTTATACTTTCATGAAATTTGGTAGTACGAAATAGAAGAAATTATAACGATACGTTCAACTTCTGGATTCCGACAGTTGCCCCTTACAACAAATATGAATACCGACGACGGATTTTTATTTAAGTTTGTTGCGTAATAGTTCCATTGTAATATTCCACCCTTCTCGTAAGGGTATATTAAATTTAGGCGCGGGATAACTCACCGTCGAAGAGGGTTCGGTACACTCGAGTATAAATAAATACGGCAACAACGATATGTTAGTAATAAATCAATATAATGTATTTAACTGTGTTACAAAATACGAACTGAACTGTATATCATAAAATACGAAAGTTACAAATACTATCGATTTCACGTTGAAATTCTGTTGGCGGTGTAGGCAGCCCACAAGACGCCTCTGCGGAGGAGGTCACGAGCTTTGGAGGTGTCCTTCCTCGGGCGGGCAGCGAGTGTTCCCTTCCGCGCCGATTTGCGAAAATTCTCAGCTCGAAGCCGATCGATGTCGAAAATCCCAAAAGTTTTGTTTGCAGACGCTGTCCTTCTGCGGATTTTACGAATTAAAATACATGGCGAGCTTTACCTGGAGAAATGTTTGTTCGTTTAGTGTTTAATGTGCGATGCCTCGCTGGAAGTTGGTGTTCCCTCCGGACGGGCTCAGCAAGCAAACCGGTAGCTCGCAATTTCCAGGTGCGTAAATAGTTTTTCGCCTCTCGCAGGTAGAACGGAGCGCCTTATCGGAAGGTCCGGCTGGCGAGATAGTGCGCTATCGGCTCCAGGTCGTTGCTTCGACTTTATTTACGTTTGATATGGCTTTTGGACGGGGAACGGTGCCTTCGGGCCTCGCAGATTAGGCGGTGGCTTCCGGCAAAGTCATACGCTGTGAATCACACAAAATTAGCCTTCGCGGAAATCGGACAATTTGTTGGCCTTTTGTGCACTGCGAATAAACAGGATTTCGCAGTCGATGAGGGCACGGGAACGTACGGGTAAGGAGATTATAAAATATTCCAAGATCTCAACAACGTGTGCTGGATCTTGTAATATTTCGGATTCAAACGCTACACTACTAACCAGAATTTACCGACATGATAGAATAGCGTTCAGTACAGGCCATTTATAACGGGTGTGAACTATCTTAATCTTGCAAACAGTTCGTAACGAAAAAATGGCGGTAGGAAATGCAGCCAGATTAGATAGCGGATCAGGTCAGGTATCTTCTTATCGGATGAAGATCGATCAGAGAGAGCGGCAGTCGGGCGGTCTTCGTATTTATAGTATCGGGGTCCCTTATCTGCTGCTTCCGGTGGCGATTAGAGTAGGAGGGGAGTTTCGCTTGCGCGCCGCCTTATCGTAACTTGCGGCATCGGATGTCGATCGGCTTATCATCGGTTGGATCCGAAACGTTTAAAAAGCGCGCTGAATTTAATTCAAATGCTTTTTGAGCATCCCTAAGAATTAATCTCAGGGCGAAACGTTACACATGCCGGTCCCTTCGGAGGAAACGGGAGTTTCATGGGCCTCTTCTCCATGGGTTCTATATCTGCACGTCCACAAATCCTTGATGCGTCGGCGGATCGACGTTTTGGAAACTGCGTTATCAGCATCCCTGGTCATCAAGTATTGCAGTGGCGTAGGACGAAAAGGGGGCAAGGCAAGATAATAAAAGTTTTATACTTGCTGTTTAATTTTGCTTTTGCGGCGGCAACAAACCCATTTGACGGGCTGTGTCTCGGGAAACTTGCAAAAATTCTCCGGAAGGCAATTTCACGCGGAAACGGCGTTTCTTCTCCCTCCGTCTAGTTTTGCGTGAGGTCGGTTGTCGGGATTCCGTTTCGATCGGTGGTTGGAAAAGAAGCTCCGGAAGCACTTCGGGTGATAAATCTGGTTCTGGGAGCTGGAGTTGCTGCAACTCTTCCAAGACTGAGGCAAAGGCGTCGCCTTCAACAAGGGGAACCAAATCTTCGTTCACGGGTAGTTGAGCGGGGGCTTCTGGTTTAGGTTCAGGCGGAATGCCTGGTAGCTCCCACCAAGGGCCGCATTCAGCCAGGATGGCTCTCATGAGGGGCGAGGGAGTGTCTGGCGTCGCTGGGAGTCCTGGAGGAGTATAGGGCCACAGGGGCTCGGCGCCGAACTCCATATTCGGGCTAGTTTGGAGTGTGGGCGTTCCTCCCAGAATGGATGGGGATTTTCCAAACAAACACTCCATCTTCCGGGATAAGTCGAGGGGCGACGTTTGGGGTTCTAGATTTTCTCTAGGGCTCACCTGATCGGTGTCATCCACGGTAGCGGAAATCGGCTGCATGTTGCCTTTCTTCTCTGGCGTATCTGGTAACGGAGACAACATGGCCGGTACCGGACTCCACTGGGGTAAAGGCGACCAGCGGGTAGTCGTCGGGGATGCTGGGCGGTTATAAAGGTGTGGGGTCCACGGACGGATCCTTTTCTGCCCTTTACGTCGCCTCCTAATTTGGAAGGGCCACGGTCGCACATCGATTTTATTTCGGACCGGAGGCATCTTCGATTATTTTGAAAGTAACTCGGATAATGACACAGGGTTTGAAGATAAGCCCTTATATAGGCCCAACCCTGTTATCACCCCTTCTATGGGATTACAGGTAAAAATGGTCGTTGTTGACGGACCTTTTACACATCTGGACCCAGGGAAAAATATTCTAGAAACCAGATTCGGGCAGGTGCGAAGGGAAATTTAAAAAAAATAAGTTCGGACATGTGAACTTTGGAAATTTCTAAAATTTCTGGCAATGGCTTGAATGCCATTTTGCAGGGTGCATTTGACTGCACAGACAAAACTCTGAGGTTCCTACTAGATGAATACAAAAGTTGCGGTTTCAACTTGCATTCTAAGAACTTCAGGACTAGGGCAAGTGAATTACCTTCCCTAGAGCGAACGTACTTTCTTATATGCCCTTAGGCGAATGTAGCGTTCGGGATTCGTTGGACTGGTTAAGATAAATTCACGTTACAAGATGACACGAAGCTGCGGTTTCAGTCCGCCATCTTGTCAACGTTCATGTACACGTTCACAACTACACTACTGAATAATTTAGGTGTTGTGGCGTCGGCGTAACTTCAGGTGGTGCGTTTGAGTTCATTAAAACACTCTGGAGGAAACAAGCTTTCTTGTAGGCACTTGGGCGAAATGCTCGCTCTGGATTTGTTTAATGAATGCGCACAAACTCGGGTTCCTGGTGAATACAAATACTGCGGTTTTCAGCTTGTATTCCTACGGGAAATTTACAGATCGGAGCATCATCGCGGTTTCGACATGCATTCTGGTTATACTAGAAATTGACGGGTCGGAAGCACCATCGCGGTTTCGACGTGCATTCTGGTTATACTGGAAATTGACGGATCGGAAGCACCATCGCGGTTTCGACGTGCATTCTGGTTATACTGGAAATTGACGGGTCGGAAGCACCATCGCGGTTTCGACGTGCATTCTGGTTATACTGGAAATTGACGGATCGGAAGCACCATCGCGGTTTCGATGTGCATTCTGGTTATACTGGAAATTGACGGATCGGAAGTACCATCGCGGTTTCGACGTGCATTTCTGGTTATACTGGGAATCGACGGATCGGAAGCATCATCGCGGTTTCGACGTGCATTAACTGGTGTTCGCTCGGGCACCTCGGGGCTGCTAAACCCGTATCAGCAGAAGATGCTAGTCCCTGAGGGTTACAGGAGACGGTACTACGTGGGCGGTCCGTAGCATTGTCGGGCATTGGCTAGGGTACCTCGGGGTCGCAAAGCCCGTACCAGCAGTTAAGCTGCTGGCCCCGGAGGGTTACAGGTTACAGGTTACATGTTAGAGGTTACAGGAGGGATTGGTGCTCTCTGACCCTTCGAAAGGACTGGAAACGGGCAGGGAATTCGGACACCTGTATCTGGGCTACTAGTAACATCTCTGGTACACGGTTCTGGTACATCTCGGCCGGAATTGCGAGGAATCCACCTGGACTAGGCTCTCTGGTATGTTTCGGTTTGGTCGGCATATCTGGAACAGGTTTTGTATAGAAAACTAATTGAAACTTTTAATACTACTCGGATAATTTTCAGGAATCCTCGGGCGCCAATTTCTGGTGAAAACGGTTCGGCGGCCGGGCGTTTACTGAATTATCTATATTCGAGTTCAAGTCCCTGCTCGGATACAGCCATGTAATATTCCACCCTTCTCGTAAGGGTATATTAAATTTAGCCGCGGGATAACTCACTGTCGAAGAGGGTTCGGTACACTCGAGTATAAATAAATACGGCAACAACGATATGTTAGTAATAAATCATTATAATGTATTTAACTGTGTTACAAAATACGAATTGAACTGTATATCATAAAATACAAAAGTTACAAATACTATCGATTTCACGTTGAAATTCTGTTGGCGGTGTAGGCAGCCCACAAGGCGCCTCTGCGGAGGAGGTCACGAGCTTTGGAGGTGTCCTTCCTCGGGCGGGCAGCGAGTGTTCCCTTCCGCGCAGATTTGCGAAAATTCTCCGTTCGAAGCCGATCGATGTCGAAAATCCCAAAAGTTTTGTTTGCAGACGCTGTCCTTCTGCGGATTTTACGAATTAAAATACATGGCGAGCTTTACCTGGAGAAATGTTTGTTAGTTAAGTGTTTAATGTGCGATGCCTCGCTGGAAGTTGGTGTTCCCTCCGGACGGGCTCAGCAAGCAAACCGGTAGCTCGCAATTTCCAGGTGCGTAAATAGTTTTTCGCCTCTCGCAGGTAGAACGGAGCGCCTTATCGGAAGGTCCGGCTGGCGAGATAGTGCGCTATCGGCTCCAGGTCGTTGCTTCGACTTTATTTACGTTTGATATGGCTTTTGGACGGGGAACGGTGCCTTCGGGCCTCGCAGATTAGGCAGTGGCTTCCGGAAAAGTCATACGCTGTGAATCACACAAAATTAGCCTTCGCGGAAATCGGACAATTTGTTGGCCTTTTGTGCACTGCGAATAAACAGGATTTCGCAGTCGATGAGGGCACGGGAACGTACGGGTAAGGAGATTATAAAATATTCCAAGATCTCAACAACGTGTGCTGGATCTTGTAATATTTCGGATTCAAACGCTACACTACTAACCAGAATTTACCGACATGATAGAATAGCGTTCAGTACAGGTCATTTATAACGGGTGTGAACTATCTTAATCTTGCAAACAGTTCATAACGAAAAAATGGCGGTAGGAAATGCAGCCAGATTAGATAGCGGATCAGGTCAGGTATCTCCTTATCGGATGAAGATCGGTCAGAGAGAGCGGCAGTCGGGCGGTCTTCGTATTTATAGTATCGGGGTCCCTTATCTGCTGCTTCCGGTGGCGATTAGAGTAGGAGGGGAGTTTCGCTTGCGCGCCGCCTTATCGTAACTTGCGGCATCGGATGTCGATCGGCTTATCATCGGTTGGATCCGAAACGCTTAAAAAGCGCGCTGAATTTAATTCAAATGCTTTTGAGCATCCCTAAGAATTAATCTCAGGGCGAAACGTTACACCATGAATTATTATCCGCCGCTTTTTAAAACTGGAGAAGCATTACGTCATACAAAATTTGTAAGATATACCTATGGGGTTGAATATTGTCTATACCTGCATTCTGCGTGACGAATTGCAGTACAGTACAAACTTTCACTGACGGATTGTAATACCGGGACAAATGATAAAAATATAACAGCAATGAGATAGCATAAACAAGCAAATACAACGCTTGAGTAAGAAAGAGATAGCCATACAAAAAAAATATATTAGTAGGCATGTTAAGTTAACAAATGACATAAATAAAATAAAGAGTCAAGCCTTCTCGAGTATTTGCTACTATGTTTATCTCTTTCTTACTCAAGCAATACGTGTTATTTTCTTGTTCATGTTATTTTATTGCTGGTATATGTAATCCGCGACGAACAAAGCAAAATCGTCTCCAAGAATGTTTAAACGAACAAAGCGCTGTTAGTCACAAACACATGTCTCAACCTGCTTTAAAAAAGGGAACTTAGAAAAAATCTGAAAAATTTCAAATTCAAATATTATCGCGAAAATTTAAAATGACCGCCGCGTAATTTAATCAGTATCACGGTACTACGAGTGAAAACGAGAAAGTTATAGAAACCAATGAAGATTGTGTGGGATAGCATACGTTCTGTTGAGGCAAATTATAAAAATAATAGCTATCAAATTTCGACGGTCGAGAGGAAATTTCCATTTATAGTAGGTAGGGACAATGGAAATCTCGATAATCCATTCATGCGCCTCACTCAAATTATAAAATAAAAGAATTAATTCTGGCAAGCCCAATTGCAAAGTCAGTTTTTTAAAATTACTACCCCCTCATTTAACACCACAGGCTATGCAATTCCAATCTTATAAATCATATTTCTCAAAAACTAGTTTGTTTACAACAAGGGAGCTCGACGTCGAAACCGCACGCAAATGTTGAAGTTTTAATAGCATTCAAGTACGTTGTTCTGGGTAGCTCAGCTGGCTCCGCCTTAGACTCGTAATACTGCGGTCGCTGGTTCAAATCCCACTTGGGGCCGACGCAAATAGCTTTTTTAAATTAAATAAATGCGAGAAAACCAAGATGGCCGACACCCCGGGAAGTTTAAATTCAAAAAATGGAACAGAAAAAAATCTGAAAAATTTCAAATTCAAATATTATCGCGAAAATTGAAAATGACCGCCGCGTAATTTAATCAGAAGCTAATGCGTAATTTAATCAGTGTCACGGTACTACGAGTGAAAAAGAGAAAGTTATAGAAACCAATGAAGATTGTGTGAGATAGCATACGTTCTGTTGGGGCAAATTATAAAAATAATAGCTTTCAAATTTCGACGGTTGAGAGGAAATTTCCATATATAGTAGGTAGGGACAATGGAAATATCCATAATCCATTCATGCGCCTTTCTCAAATTATTAAATAAAAGAATTAATTCTGGCAAACCCAATTGCAAAGTCAGTTTTTTAAAATTACTACCGCTCATTTAACACCACAGGCTATGCAACTCCTGGAAATTTTAAAACTAAAATACAGTTTTGATCGATATAATGACACAATTTCAGACGCTTACTTATAAAATAAAAACCAAACATGTCAATCTCGGTGTTACAAATTAAAAAAACCGTCGTGCCATTAAACCTGTACCGATTTGTTGGAAAACAAGATGTAAATTTTATACTTTTATGAAATTTGGTAGTACGAAATAGAAGAAATTATAACGATACGTTCAACTTATGGATTCCGACAGTTGCCCCTTACAACAAATATGAATACCGACGACGGATTTTTATTTAAGTTTGTTGCGTAATAGTTCCATAAATTATTATCCGCCGCTTTTTAAAACTGGAGAAGCATTACGTCATACAAAATTTGTAAGATATACCTATTGGGTTGAATATTGTCTATACCTGCATTCTCCGTGACGAATTGCAGTACAGTACAAACTTTCACTGACAGATTGTAATACCGGGACAAATGATAAAAATATAACAGCAATGAGATAGCATAAACAAGCAAATACAACGCTTGAGTAAGAAAGAGATAGCCATACAAAAAAATTATATTAGTAGGCATGTTTAGTTGACAAATGACAATTAAAATTAAGATTCAAGCCTTCTCGAATATTTGCTACTATGTTTATCTCTTTCTTACTCAAGCAATACGTGTTATCTTCTTGTTCATGTTATTTTATTGCTGGTATATGTAATCCGCGACGAACAAAGCAAAATCGTCTCCAAGAATGTTTAAACGAACAAAGCGCTGTTAGTCACAAACACATGTCACAACCTGCTTTAAAAAAGGGAACTTAGAAAAAATCTGAAAAATTTCAAATTCAAATATTATCGCGAAAATTTAAAATGACCGCCGCGTAATTTAATCAGTATCACGGTACTACGAGTGAAAACGAGAAAGTTATAGAAACCAATGAAGATTGTGTGAGATAGCATACGTTCTGTTGGGGCAAATTATAAAAATAATAGCTTTCAAATTTCGACGGTCGAAAGGAAATTTCCATATATAGTAGGTAGGGACAATGGAAATCTCGATAATCCATTCATGCGCCTCACTCAAATTATAAAATAAAAGAATTAATTCTGGCAAGCCCAATTGCAAAATCAGTTTTTTAAAATTACTACCCCTCATTTAACACCATAGGCTATTCAATTTCTGGAAATTTTAAAACTAAAATACAGTTTTGATCTATATAATGACACAATTTCAGACGCTTACTTATAAAATAAAAACCAAACATGTCAATGTCGGTGTTACAAATTAAAAAAACCGTCGTGCCATCAAACCTGTACCGATTTGTTGGTAAACAAGATGCAGATTTTATACTTTCATGAAATTTGGTAGTACGAAATAGAAGAAATTATAACGATACGTTCAACTTGTGGATTCCGACAGTTGCCCCTTACAACAAATATGAATACCGACGACGGATTTTTATTTAAGTTTGTTGCGTAATAGTTCCATAAATTATTATCCGCCGCTTTTTAAAACTGGAGAAGCATTACGTCATACAAAATTTGTAAGATATACCTATTGGGTTGAATATTGTCTATACCTGCATTCTCCGTGACGAATTGCAGTACAGTACAAACTTTCACTGACGGATTGTAATACCGGGACAAATGATAAAAATATAACAGCAATGAGATAGCATAAACAAGCAAATACAACGCTTGAGTAAGAAAGAGATAGCCATACAAAAAAATTATATTAGTAGGCATGTTTAGTTGACAAATGACATAATTAAAATTAAGAGTCAAGCCTTCTCGAATATTTGCTACTATGTTTATCTCTTTCTTACTCAAGCAATACGTGTTATCTTCTTGTTCATGTTATTTTATTGCTGGTATATGTAATCCGCGACGAACAAAGCAAAATCGTCTCCAAGAATGTTTAAACGAACAAAGCGCTGTTAGTCACAAACACATGTCACAACCTGCTTTAAAAAAGGGAACTTAGAAAAAATCTGAAAAATTTCAAATTCAAATATTATCGCGAAAATTTAAAATGACCGCCGCGTAATTTAATCAGTATCACGGTACTACGAGTGAAAACGAGAAAGTTATAGAAACCAATGAAGATTGTGTGAGATAGCATACGTTCTGTTGAGGCAAATTATAAAAATAATAGCTTTCAAATTTCAACGGTCGAGAGGAAATTTCCATTTATAGTAGGTAGGGACAATGGAAATCTCGATAATCCATTCATGCGCCTCACTCAAATTATAAAATAAAAAAATTAATTCTGGCAAGCCCAATTGCAAAGTCAGTTTTTTAAAATTACGACCCCCTCATTTAACACCACAGGCTATGCAATTCCAATCTTATAAATCATATTTCTCAAAAACTAGTTTGTTTACAACAAGGGAGCTCGACGTCGAAACCGCACGCAAATGTTGAAGTTTTAATAGCATTCAAGTACGTTGTTCTGGGTAGCTCAGCTGGCTCCGCCTTAGACTCGTAATACTGCGGTCGCTGGTTCAAATCCCACTTGGGGCCGACGCAAATAGCTTTTTTAAATTAAATAAATGCGAGAAAACCAAGATGGCCGACACCCCGGGAAGTTTAAATTCAAAAAATGGAACAGAAAAAAATCTGAAAAATTTCAAATTCAAATATTATCGCGAAAATTGAAAATGACCGCCGCGTAATTTAATCAGAAGCTAATGCGTAATTTAATCAGTATCACGGTACTACGAGTGAAAAAGAGAAAGTTATAGAAACCAATGAAGATTGTGTGAGATAGCATACGTTCTGTTGGGGCAAATTATAAAAATAATAGCTTTCAAATTTCGACGGTCGAGAGGAAATTTCCATATATAGTAGGTAGGGACAATGGAAATCTCGATAATCCATTTATGCGCCTTACTCAAATTATAAAATAAAAGAATTAATTCTGGCAAACCCAATTGCAAAGTCAGTTTTTTAAAATTACTACCGCTCATTTAACACCACAGGCTATGCAACTCCTGGAAATTTTAAAACTAAAATACAGTTTTGATCGATATAATGACACAATTTCAGACGCTTACTTATAAAATAAAAACCAAACATGTCAATCTCGGTGTTACAAATTAAAAAAACCGTCGTGCCATCAAACCTGTACCGATTTGTTGGTAAACAAGATGCAGATTTTATACTTTCATGAAATTTGGTAGTACGAAATAGAAGAAATTATAACGATACGTTCAACTTGTGGATTCCGGCAGTTGCCCCTTACAACAAATATGAATACCGACGACGGATTTTTATTTAAGTTTGTTGCGTAACAGTTCCATGAATTATTATCCGCCGCTTTTTAAAACTGGAGAAGCATTACGTCATACAAAATTTGTAAGATATACCTATGGGGTTGAATATTGTCTATACCTGCATTCTCCGTGACGAATTGCAGTACAGTACAAACTTTCACTGACGGATTGTAATACCGGGACAAATGATAAAAATATAACAGCAATGAGATAGCATAAACAAGCAAATACAACGCTTGAGTAAGAAAGAGATAGCCATACAAAAAAATTATATTAGTAGGCATGTTTATAAGTCTTCGATTGAACTCTGAAGAGTAAACATCGACGATATACGCGCCGGGAGTTCAAGTGAAAGTTCAAGTGCATCGCCCGATAACGCGGCCGCGGCTGCTTATCATCAATAGCATACAACGAAATTTAGAAATTTAGTTCTAGTGATAGAGACACAATTAACATATAAACAGGTACGGTAGCTATGTAAGCAATAAAATATTATGTATTCTCACGGAATTAACGCAGAATACAATAATATTACGAACAATCAACAAGTTTATCAACAACAAAATATGCAATGGCAGCCTACAATGAACACACCTCCATACATAAACATACCACCAGCATTATCACAACAAACATATGCAACACCTTGGCAACAAACGGCTTCGGGCTACTCCAACCCATCTACACAAAAACAAAATAGATCCTCTGTGGAAAATACACCCACTAGTAGTGCAAACAGAGGACATCAAATACAAAAAATGACGTCAACCAGTGAAGAAGAAGAAGAAGAAAAACAAATAAACAGCAACCATGAATGGCACGAAATAAGAAGTACAAAAAAAAAATTCAAAAAATAAAACCAAGCACCACTACAAATGAGTTAGAAACGAATAATCGCTACGATCCATTGTCACAAGATACAGAAGCAAACAAAGAGAACACCGAAGCTTCAAAAACACCAAGACCTCCTCCAATATTTGTACATGGTGTAAAACAATACGCTGATTTGATAAAACGGATTCAAAACGTCGCAAACGATGAACAATATCTGACAAAGACTTTAGCCAATAACGTTGTCAAAATAAATTGCCAAACCCCTGAAACATATAGGACACTGATCCGAGAATTCAAAGAACAAAACATATACCACCACACTTTTCAAATGAAAGAAGAGAGATCCTACAGAATAGTTATAAGATACTTACACCATTCCACAAACCTCGAAAACATAAAAAAAGAACTTCTTGAGCTAGGACATAAAATCAGAAATATAATTAATGCACAGCACAGAATTAAAAAACAACCTCTCAATCTATTTTTTGTAGATTTAGAACCCGCCCCAAACAACAAAGATATCTACAATATAAAAGGTCTTCAAAACAGGATAGTACAAATAGAACCACCCCATACAAATAAAAACAACATAATACAATGCACTAGGTGCCAACAGTACGGACACTCAAAATCGTACTGCAATAAACCATACTTATGTGTGAAATGTGGAGGCAAACATAATTCCACAACATGCTCTAAAACAAGAGAGACCCCCGCCAAATGTGCACTATGCGGAGGCAACCACCCCGCGAACTATAGGGGATGCGAGCACTATCAAAAAATCTACAAAGGGAACAACAGAAATCAAGGACAAGGCTACACAGCACCACCGATATACACAAACGATGCTTATATAAGAAACACACAACAACCTTTTTCTCAACAAAGAAGTTATGCGGAAGCAACTAAACAAAACACAAATCAAAGCGAAGACACAACTACTATACTAACCAAATTCTTAAATAAATCTAAAACCCTATTTAATCAACTACTCCAACAGAACAGCACGGTCCTAAATATGCTCACAATGTTAATCAGCAAAATTAAATAAATGGCGAAATCACTACGAATAGCACAATGGAATGGCAATGGCCTTCCAAGTCATCAAGAAGAAATAAAAATATTTTTGGACATCAATTTTATAGACATACTACTAATTAGTGAAACGCACTTCACAAACAGAAGTCATTTTAACATACCAAAATACAGTTTTTATCATACCAACCATCCCGATGGGACAGCCCACGGGGGCACCGCAATTCTAGTTAAAGAAACAATTAAACACCACGAGCTACCAAAATACGAAGAAGAACACATTCAAGCAACGTCAGTAAAAATTCAAACACTGCTGTATAACATCACAATCACAGCAGTCTACTGTCCACCTCGACATAATTTAAAACAAGAACATTTCCAAAGATTATTTCAAACACTGGGACAAAAATTTATTGCAGGAGGAGATTTCAACAGCAAACATACGCTTTGGGGATCGCGCCTCATAACAACTAAAGGCAGAGAATTAGCTAAAGTACTCCAAAATAACAATTACCATTTTCTCTCAACGGGAACGCCAACATATTAGCCAACTGATCCCAACAAAATCCCAGACTTGCTGGACTTCTTCATAACTAAAGGTATCGCATCAACTTACACAAATATAACACCAAGTTACGATTTGTCTTCGGACCATAGCGCTATAATAGCCACGATAAGTACAACCGCAATAGCCATAAAACCCAAATCACGTTTGCACAATTCTAAAACAAATTGGGACATGTACCGACAAATAATACAAGACAATATAGTTCTACAAACAAGACTAAAAGAACCTAAGGAAGTTGAAGAAGATTACAATCATTTCATCAATATACTACAACAGGCCGCGAAAGCAGCCACTCCGCACATCAACTTCAAGAAAACTGCCAATAATATACCTTTTTCCTCAAACGGCAGTAAAACATGGCATTATACTGCTGGATTGATGATGCTAAACAGTCACTTTATTGCCAAGCGGCAGATAATATTATCTGCCGCTGACGAGTGGCAGATAAAGTTATTATCTGCCGCTGACGACTTTATCTGCCGCTCGTCAGCGGCAGATAAAGTTATTATCTGCCGCTGACAACTTTATCTGCCGCTCGTCAGCGGCAGATAATATTATCTGCCGCTGACGAGATCAAGTTTTCTTCGAATTTTGTTCACAAAGTTGTAAATAATTTGTTACAAAAACGTTTGAAGAAAAAATACTATATGTTATTCGGAGCAAAAGTATCTTTATATGGCTCGGCTGTACTTATCTGCCTCGCAAGCTCGGCAGATAACCCGTCCAGCCTCGCCACATAAAATATAACTTTTGCTCCTAATAACATAATATACTATTAGAAATAAAAAAACTAGTAGCTGAAAAAAGAAAAGCCAGATCAACTTGGCAACGAACTCGTACACCAGATGATAGAGTTACATATAATCGACTAAGTAACAAGCTAAAAACCAAATTACAAGAATAGAAAAACAACACTATTGCTACATATATTTCTAACCTCTCCAGGCTTGATAACTCCATTTGGAAGCCGATAAAAAACAATAGGAAACCAATCACACCATCACCTCCAATACGAAAATTTTCAACACCACCAGGTCCATGGGCAACAAACGATAAAAAGAAGGCTGATCTCTTCTCCGAATACCTAGCCGAGGTCTTTACGCCACAAAACAATGATCAAGTACAGGAAGTCGAACAGATCCTAAGTACGCCTATACTTGCACAACAATTAAAGCTGTTTACTCCAAAAGAGATAAGAGATGTAATAAGCACCTTAAATCCGAAAAAGGCTCCAGGCATAGATCTCATCGCGCCAAAAATGTTGAAAGAACTGCCAAAAAAAGGACTAGTAAAACTTTTATATATTTTTAACGCAATACTTAGACTTAACTACTGGCCTACAACGTTCAAAATTGGGCAAATCATAATGATACCTAAACCTGGTAAAAACCGTCGGACGTCACATCTTATCGTCCGATAAGCTTATTACCTGCAATCTCAAAATTACTTAAACGACTCATACTCAACAGATTGAACATAGACTTAAATCCACAGGACTGGATTCCAAATCATCAGTTCGGGTTTCGACACGCACACTCAACAACACAGCAATGCCATCGAATTGTAAATATCATAAACGAGTCACTAGAAAATAAAAAATACTGCACTGTAGCGTTTATAGATATCAGTCAAGCATTCGACAAAGTGTGGCACCCTGGACTTCTATCCAAAATAAAAAGAATTCTCCCAAGCAGCTACTTCAATCTGATGAAGTCGTACCTACAAGATCGCCAATTTGAAGTGAGAGTGAATGAAGAAACATCAAAGCGACAACCAGTATTATCAGGGGTACCGCAGGGTAGCATTTTAGGACCACTGCTATATGTGCTTTATACACACGACTTACCCATAACAGCACCAACAACAACCGGAACTTTCGCAGATGATACTGCCATCTTCTCAGTACATGAAGACCCCGTCGTAGCCTCCGCAAACCTACAACACCACTTAAACCTAATAAACACATGGCTGAGGAAATGGAAGATCAAGGCTAACGAATCCAAATCATCGCATGTAACCTTCACCCAGAGAAAAGGAAACTGTCCATCAGTAAACATCAATCAAGTTACCATACCGCAAAGCGACAATGTAAAATACTTAGGCCTTACATTCGACAGCAAACTAAATTGGAAACAACACATAAAAAAGAAAAGAACTCAACTCGACTTAAAAGCTAAGGAACTTTATTGGCTCATCGGAAGGAAATCCCGTTTGTCACTGGAGAACAAAATATTAATCTACAAAATAGTACTAAAGCCGATATGGACTTACGGCATCGAACTCTGGGGATGCGCCAGTAGTCTAACACAGCAATAATCCAGAGAGCACAATCCAAAATACTTCGAGCCATAACAGATGCACCATGGTACGTATCGAACCACACCCTACATACAGACCTCAAAATCCCATACGTCAGCGAAATAATCCGAGAACACGCCACCAAACACTACAGCAAACTAGAAATCCATCCAAATCCACTTATACAGCCCTTGCTACACTACCCAGAAAATAGAAGACTCAGAAAATGCTGGCCAATAGACAACAAATAAAACTGAAGCAACATCACTGGATGTTAGCTTCCCCAAGACATTAATCTGTACATTATACTCTTTAACAATGTACTAGCCAACAAATTGGCTTGCAGATTTTAATACATTCTGATTGCCAATAAAAAGTTAAAAAAAAAGTAGGCATGTTTAGTTGACAAATGACATAATTAAAATTAAGAGTCAAGCTTTCTCGAATATTTGCTACTATGTTTATCTCTTTCTTACTCATGCAATACGTGTTATCTTCTTGTTCATGTTATTTTATTGCTGGTATATGTAATCCGCGACGAACAAAGCAAAATCGTCTCCAAGAATGTTTAAATGAACAAAGCGCTGTTAGTCACAAACACATGTCTCAACCTGGTTTAAAAAAGGGAACTTAGAAAAAATCTGAAAAATTTCAAATTCAAATATTATCGCGAAAATTTAAAATGACCGCCGCGTAATTTAATCAGTATCACGGTACTACGAGTGAAAAAGAGAAAGTTATAGAAACCAATGAAGATTGTGTGAGATAGCATACGTTCTGTTGGGGCAAATTATAAAAATAATAGTTTTCAAATTTCGACGGTCGAGAGGAAATTTCCATATATAGTAGGTAGGGACAATGGAAATCTCGATAATCCATTCATGCGCCTCACTCAAATTATAAAATAAAAGAATTAATTCTGGCAAACCCAATTGCAAAATCAGTTTTTTAAAATTACTACCCCTCATTTAACACCACAGGCTATGCAATTCCTGGAAATTTTAAAACTAAAATACAGTTTTGATCGATATAATGACACAATTTCAGACGCTTACTTATAAAATAAAAACCAAACATGTCAATCTCGGTGTTACAAATTAAAGAAACCGTCGTGCCATCAAACCTGTACCGATTTGTTGGAAAACAAGATGCAGATTTTATACTTTTATGAAATTTGGTAGTACGAAATAGAAGAAATATTAACGATATGTTCAACTTTTGGGTTCCGACAGTTGCCCCTTACAACAAATATGAATACCGACGACGAATTTTTATTTAAGTTTGTTGCGTAATAGTTCCATGATTTATTATCCGCCGCTTTTTAAAACTGGAAAAGCATTACGTCATACAAAATTTGTAAGATATACCTATGGGGTTGAATATTGTCTATACCTGCATTCTCCGTGACGAATTGCAGTACAGTACAAACTTTCATTGACGGATTGTAATACCGGGACAAATGATAAAAATATAACAGCAATGAGATAGCATGAACAAGCAAATACAACGCTTGAGTAAGAAAGAGATAGCCATACAAAAAAATTATATTAGTAGGCATGTTTAGTTGACAAATGACATAATTAAAATTAAGAGTCAAGCTTTCTCGAATATTTGCTACTATGTTTATCTCTTTCTTACTCAAGCAATACGTGTTATCTTCTTGTTCATGTTATCTTATTGCTGGTATATATAATCCGTGACGAACAAAGCAAAATCGTCTCCAAGAATGTTTAAACGAACAAAGCGCTGTTAGTCACAAACACATGTCTCAACCTGTTTTAAAAAAGGGAACTTTGAAAAAATCTGAAAAATTTCAAATTCAAATATTATCGCGAAAATTGAAAATGACCGCCGCGTAATTTAATCAGAAGCTAATGCGTAATTTAATCAGTGTCACGGTACTACGAGTGAAAAAGAGAAAGTTATAGAAACCAATAAAGATTGTATGAGATAGCATACGTTCTGTTGGGGCAAATTATAAAAATAATAGCTTTCAAATTTCGACGGTCGAGAGGAAATTTCCATATATAGTAGGTAGGGACAATGGAAATCTCTCTCTTGTCCGTGTGGGGTCCGGCGCCCGGCTTAGACCCGTAGAATAGTCCCACGGTATGTCCTGTCTGGCGTAAGAGGCGACCTAAAAGGACAGCACACACATTTACACATACACCCAATAAACACATCTACACAACATGTACACGGGGGCAGGGAAGACCGGTATCTCCGTTTTTCAAGAAGTATCGAGGTGGGGCCCTGGTTGGATTGATCTGGCAGTGGTAGCTGGCTTAGAAACCAGGTATGGCACACCTGGTCCGACGGGTAGTATAGGGGCCCACCCTTTCCTAACCAGCGTAGGGGGCTGCCCTTTCAACCGTCGAAAAATCCCGTGGTATGTAGTAGTGCCAGGTGGTGCCTGGAATAGGGCCCTGCTCCGTATCTCGGGGGGCTTCGTCAGCGGCGGCCCAGACCTCCTAATCGGGACCAGCTCTGCCATGATATTTCGCGGAAACTGGTACACGGAGGACCCCAACCCCAAATCAATCACTCATACTACTTCACGCACACTCACACAGTAGTACAAACAGAAAAAAAATACACACCATCCCCAAAACTTAAATATGGAAGAACAAAACATAGATTATGGTTCAAACGTGCCACAAAACCTGGAGCACCCTAGCTCCAAAAAATTAACAGAGGAAGGCTCCGAAATAAATTCGGAGAAAGAGGAACTGCTTCTCGGGTCATCAGGCAGCGAATCCGAGGGGGAGACTAGCGTTTCCCCCATGGATAAAGCAGCTAGGGAGGCCCGTCGCAAAGAGAAGCGAAAGGAAAATAAGCGTAAGACCAGGACGCTTAAGAGGCGAGAAGAGAGGGCAAAACGGAGGCAACTGCGGGAAGGCCAGGGTCCATCGGCCCAGGCAAGCCAGGCAGAACACTCTTCACAGGAAGCGGCTGACAAGGGTCTTAGGGAAGCAAGTCCAGGCGACTCTCCAAAGAGTAGCCAGGGCCAGCAACCTAGGGGCCCATGTAAGCTGCAGAGACAGCCCTCGGGAAAAATAAGAGGTCCGGAGGCGAGGAGAGCAAAAGGGGCTGCTGCACGCAAACCCATAGAGCTCATCACGCACTCCATGGGACGAGTCAGGGTAACGGAAGGCCAACCAGGTCCTTCAGGTACCCGACCGACCATTAACAGACCGAGGAGTGATGACACTCCCCCAGAGGCAGTGAAAAAAAGGCCAAAAAGCTTACCGAAGCAAGCAGGGAAAGCCAAGGCTTCTCAACCTTTGACAAAAACCACGGCTAAGTCCCAGCGAGCAAAGGAGAACCAGGTTGTAATCAGGTCTGACCGACCAGATGGCCAGGTTCTCCCAAAGGAAGCTGAGGCAATTAGAGCGAACATAGTTGCCGAGATGTTCAGTGCCATGGCAGGCCCCGAAGGGGGTCCCCAGGGGCCAGAACTCCGGTTTAGGAACTCAGGACTAGTGGAACCAGGCTGGTTCTTAGTCACTGCCCAGGACGACACCTCAGCAAGATGGCTGGAGGGCTGGACACCTCTCAGTGCCGAGGGAGTCACCTTTGCCCCAACAAGGGCATCGGAGGCACCATGGCCAGAGAAGGTGGGTTTATGGCTCAGAAGCCAAGAGGAAGTTGACCTGGAAAAGCTGAGGCAGATGCTTTCCATGCAGAACCGCTCACTAAGAGTGGAGCAATGGAGGCATGTTCAGACGACAGGAGGACCAGGAGGGTGGTTCTTGACCTTCATGGTCAGCGGAGATACTGTCCGAACTCTGGAGGAGTCTGGGTGGCAGCTTTACTACCAGTTGGTTACTCTCGCAGTGCGAAGGGTGCCGACGTGGAGTGGAGCAGTCCGCCAGGACTCTTCTGAGGCCGGCGTGTCAAAGCAGGCCAAGAAGGACAACTGAAAGGACCACAGCCCCCGCACCATTAACTCCCCATAATGGATTTACTGCGGGTAAGTCAGATCAATCTTCAGCACAGTAGGGACGCTACGACAGATCTGATGAGCGCCCTAACTGGCAGGAGAGAAATAGTCCTCATTCAAGAACCGTATGTTTACAGGAATAAGGTCAGGGGACTGAGGATGGCCAACTACGATGTAGTGGTTGGCGAGGAAGTAAACGATCGACCCAGGACCTGTATCATGGTGTCCAGGGATCTCAACATGGTACCACTACCGCAGCTGGGAACCAAGAACCTCACTGCAGCGGTTCTGGAGTATCAGGTAGGTGGTAGAAACCATAAGGTAGTAGTAGGAAGCGCCTATTTTCCCTCGGATGACGCGCGTATACCTACGGAGGAATTCGAACGCTTAATATCGTTTGCGAGAGATAAAGGTCTTCCGGTAATTGTCGGATGTGACGCCAATGCACATCATTAGGTGTGGGGGAGCTCAGACATTAACCCTCGGGGCGAAACCCTACTAGAATATTTGGCGTCCACGGATCTTAAGATAATGAACAAAGGTACAGAGCCCACTTTTGTCAATAGCATCCGAAAGGAGGTAATTGACATTACAGTGGCCTCTAGGTGTTTTTCAATCAATATTGAAAACTGGAAAGTGACGTCGGATATCGTGACATCTGATCATCGTATGATCAGAATGGAAATGAATTCCGACAAGCCTCTGGAAATTCCCTACCGGAACCCCAAAGCAACAAACTGGGAAAGCTATCGTTCCAATCTCGTTCGCCAAGGAGGCCAACCAGAGGAAGGTATATGCACAAAAGAACAATTAAGTAAAGACGTAGAGCAACTGGCAAGTAAAATTGTCTCAGCTTATGAGGAGGCTTGTCCTCTCAGGGAGGCTCGAGTTTGTAGGGTACCATGGTGAACCGGCACTCTAGCCGATCTGCGCAAGGAATCCAGGCGAATCTTTAATCGAGCTATCAGAGAAAGGACACAGGCCTCATGGGACACTTTCAAAATGGCCAGGAATAGGTTTAAAAATGAGTTAAGGCGCAGCAAAAGATCTAGCTGGCAGAAATACTGTGCAGAGCTAAACTCAGTATCAGACTCTGCTAGACTGATGAAAATCTTAAGCCGCGAAACTAGTCAAACAGTAGGAGCGCTAAAAAAGGCCGATGGGATGTGGACAACATCCAGAGAGGAGTCGTTACAACACCTCCTGGAAGTCCACTTTCCAGGAGACGGCGCCATCCAGTTAGCACCCATAGCGGAACAGGAACCAGTTCCTATAGAGAACTGGCAGTTCGCTGAGGAAATTATAACGGGAGGTGCAGTCACATGGGCAGTACAAGAGTTTGATCCCTTTAAGTCGCCGGGGCCAGATGGGATCTTCCCAGCATTGCTTCAGAAATGCCTGGATATCCTTCTTCCACATATAGTAAAGGTATATAGGGCCAGCGTAGCAATGGGATGGGTCCCAGAACAGTGGAAGGCAGCCAGAGTGGTCTTTATTCCCAAGACGGGAAGGGAGGACTACACAACTGCCAAATCATTTAGGCCCATTAGTCTTACATCCTTTCTTTTAAAGACCTTGGAAAGGATCATTGATAGGCATCTAACGGAAAGGGTAATAAGAACACACCCATTCCACAGAAATCAGCACGCATACAGACGTGGAAGATCGACCGAAACTGCACTCCACGCTGTCGTGCACAAGGTCGAAAGGGCACTACACTATAAGGAAGTGGCCCTTGCAGTACTTTTTGACATTGAAGGCGCATTTGACAAGGCAAGAACGGCTACAATATGTCAAGCCTTACAGGCCAGGGAAACCCCTCCCGTTCTGGTCAGTTGGGTGAGAACAGCACTGGAGCAAAGAACCGTGACAGCAAACCTAGGGGACTGTTCAGTGAGGGCCAGGGTGACGGGAGGTTGCCCGCAAGGCAGTTGCCTCTCACCTCACCTGTGGTGTCTTATAATGGACGGTCTACTGGGATGCATAACGGAAGAGGGCTTCTATGCACAAGCATACGCAGACGATGGACTGGTACTTGTTACTGGCAGGTTCCTAAACATCGTTTGCGATAGAATGCAGGTAGCTTGCAGGATTATTGAAAGATGGTGTGAAGAGAAAGGTCTGTCGGTAAACCCACTAAAGACTGAGATCATTCTCTTCACAAAAAGACGAAAACTTCAGGGTCTGAGGATACCCATTATGTACGGAAGACCACTTGCATTAGTGCAAGAGGTCAAGTACCTGGGGGTAATCCTCGACAGCAAATTAAGTTGGAGGTCGCATGTCGACAGGACGGTGAAGAAGTCGACAACGACCTTATGGCAGTTGCGCAGAGTTATAGGCAAGAACTGGGGGATAAACCGCAATATTCTGCACTGGCTCTACACATTGGTAGTAAGGCCAAGAGTTCAGTACGGCTCAGTGGTCTGGTGGCCTAGTGTAGAGCGCCCCAGTATTTCCGTAAGATTGGCAAAAGTCCAACGACTAGCCTGTCTCGGAATTACAGGAGCAATGAAGACAACCCCAACAGCCGCACTGGAGGTAATATTGAGACTCCCGGGCCTCGACACTTGGATAAAGAGAGAGGCAATGGCTACCCACCTCAGAATGCGGGATACGGGGCTATGGAATGACCAGGGAGTTCGCACGGGCCATGCTAGGATCGCCGACATGGCTGCTAGAGAAATACCTCTATCAGCCTACAGGGTAACCGAAGCAGAGGACCGGCTAAGGTTAGAAAAAGGATTCTCTATCACTATCCCAACAAGGGAACAGTGGGAGCAAAAAAGGGTTAAGTTCCAGTCGAATGCCTTGATATGCTACACGGATGGTTCTCAAGTGGCGGAAAGGCAATCCTCTGAAGCAGGAATTTATATGGAAGGCCGGGGGTGCAAGAAAGCTATGCTTTAGGAAGATTCACCACGGTATTCCAAGCAGAAGTTTATGCCATCCTATCGGTGGCAACAAGGAACGAGGTTAGGATATCCCCAGAGCAAAAAATTTATATTTGCTCCGACAGCCAAGCCGCACTAAAAGCAATCTTCTCAGCCAGGACAAGATCAGCTCTTGTCCAGGAATGTAGAGATGCTTTAACCGAATTGGCAGGGGAAAAGGACGTCGAGCTCATCTGGGTTTCGGAACACACGGGGGTCCAAGGCAACGAGAAGGCGGACGAACTAGCCAAACTTGGAACCGGGGAAACTTGTTTTGGACCGGAACCTTTTTTGGGTATAACAAGGCAGCAGGTCTCAGCAGCCCTAACCGGGTGGGCCTACAAGACCAGCGAGAAAAAGTGGAAAGGATGCAGGGGCTGTCGTCAGGCAAAGTACCACATAGCGGGATTTCATTCAAAGAAATCAGTCTGGCTAATGGGAAGGAGCCGAAGAACCACAAATCTTTTGATAGGGATCTTGACAGGCCACTGTAAACTAAAGAGACACCTAACACTGATAGGAGTAGAGGAAGATCCCATCTGCCCAAGATGTGGGAGGGACGAGGAAACGTCCTTTCACTACTTGGGAGAATGCGAAACGTACCAGCGACTGAGGTATAGAACCTTTGGAGCACCTACGCTTCGAATGGAAGAGTTGAACTCACTATCCTGGGCCGAAATTCTGATCTTCATTAGAAAATCAGGAAGGTTTAAGAAGGGAGAAGAGCCCATCGAAGAGGACGATAATGAAGGCGGTTGAGGGGATGGCATGGGGTTGGCAAAAAAGGCCTATGGTGGCCTACTTGCTAGACTTCGGTCTCTCCACAACTACTACTACTACTACTACTTGAAAAAATCTGAAAAATTTCAAATTCAAATATTATCGCGAAAATTGAAAATGACCGCCGCGTAATTTAATCAGAAGCTAATGCGTAATTTAATCAGTGTCACGGTACTACGAGTGAAAAAGAGAAAGTTATAGAAACCAATGAAGATTGTGTGAGATAGCATACGTTCTGTTGGGGCAAATTATAAAAATAATAGCTTTCAAATTTTGACGGTCGAGAGCAAATTTCCATATATAGTAGGTAGGGACAATGGAATTCTCGATAATCCATTCATGCGCCTCACTCAAATTATAAAATAAAAGAATTAATTCTGGCAAGCGCAATTGCAAAATCAGTTTTTTAAAATTACTACCCCTCATTTAACACCACAGGCTATGCAACTCCTGGAAATTTTAAAACTAAAATACAGTTTTGATCGATATAATGACACAATTTCAGACGCTTACTCATAAAATAAAAACCAAACATGTCAATCTCGGTGTTACAAATTAAAAAGACCGTCGTGACATCATACCTGTACTGATTTGTTGGTAAACAAGATGCAGATTTTATACTTTCATGAAATTTGGTAGTACGAAATAGAAGAAATTATAACGATACGTTCAACTTATGGATTCCGACAGTTGCCCCTTACAACAAATATGAATACCGACGACGGATTTTTATTTAAGTTTGTTGCGTAATAGTTCCATGAATTATTATCCACCGCTTTTTAAAACTGGAGAAGCATTACGTCATACAAAATTTGTAAGATATACCTATGGGGTTGAATATTGTCTATACCTGCATTCTCCGTGACGAATTGCAGTACAGTACAAACTTTCACTGACGGATTGTAATACCGGGACAAATGATAAAAATATAACAGCAATGAGATAGCATAAACAAGCAAATACAACGCTTGAGTAAGAAAGAGATAGCCATACAAAAAATTATATTAGTAGGCATGTTTAGTTGACAAATGACATAATTAAAATTAAGAGTCAAGCCTTCTCGAATATTTGCTACTATGTTTATCTCTTTCTTACGCAAGCAATACGTGTTATCTTCTTGTTCATGTTATTTTATTGCTGGTATATATAATCCGCGACGAACAAAGCAAAATCGTCTCCAAGAATGTTTAAACGAACAAAGCGCTGTTAGTCACAAACACATGTCTCAACCTGCTTTAAAAAAGGGAACTTAGAGAAAATCTGAAAAATTTCAAATTCAAATATTATCGCGAAAATTTAAAATGACCGCCGTGTAATTTAATCAGTATCACGCTACTACGAGTGAAAAATAGAAAGTTATAGAAACCAATAAAGATTGTGTGAGATAGCATACGTTCTGTTGGGGCAAATTATAAAAATAATAGCTTTCAAATTTCGACGGTCGAGAGGAAATTTCCATGTATAGTAGGTAGGGACAATGGAAATATCGATAATCCATTCATGCGCCTCACTCAAATTATAAAATAAAAGAATTAATTCTGGCAAGCCCAATTGCAAAATCAGTTTTTTAAAATAACTACCCCTCATTTAACACCACAGGCTATGCAATTCCTGGAAATTTTAAAACTAAAATACAGTTTTGATCGATATAATGACACAATTTCAGACGCTTACTTATAAAATAAAAACCAAACATGTCAATCTCGGTGTCACAAATTTAAAAAACCGTCGTGCCATCAAACCTGTACCGATTTGTTGGTAAACAAGATGCAGTTTTTTACTTTCATGGAATTTGGTAGTACGAAATAGAGGAAATTATAACGATACGTTCAACTTTTGGATTCCGACAGTTGCCCCTTACAACAAATATGAATACCGACGCCGGATTTTTATTTAAGTTTGTTGCGTAATAGTTCCATGAATTATTATCCGCCGCTTTTTAAAACTGGAGAAGCATTACGTCATACAAGATTTGTAAGATATACCTATGGGTTGAATATTGTCTATACCTGCATTCTCCGTGACGAATTGCAGTACAGTACAAACTTTCACTGACGGATTGTAATACCGGGACAAATGATAAAAATATAACAGCAATGAGATAGCATAAACAAGCAAATACAACGCTTGAGTAAGAAAGAGATAGCCATACAAAAAAATTATATTAGTAGACATGTTTAGTTGACAAATGACATAATTAAAATTAAGAGTCAAGCCTTCTCGAATATTTGCTACTATGTTTATCTCTTTCTTACTCAAGCAATACGTGTTATCTTCTTGTTCATGTTATTTTATTGTTGGTATATGTAATCCGCGACGAACAAAGCAAAATCGTCTCCAAGAATGTTTAAACGAACAAAGCGCTGTTAGTCACAAACACATGTCTCAACCTGCTTTAAAAAAGGGAACTTAGAAAAAATCTGAAAAATTTCAAATTCAAATATCGCGAAAATTGAAAATGACCGCCGCGTAATTTAATCAGTATCACGGTACTACGAGTGAAAAATAGAAAGTTATAGAAACCAATGAAGATTGTGTGAGATAGCATACGTTCTGTTGCGGCAAATAATAAAAATAATAGCTTTCAAATTTCGACGGTCGAGAGGAAATTTCCATTTATAGTAGGTAGGGACAATGGAAATCTCGATAATCCATTCATGCGCCTCAGTCAAATTATAAAATAAAAGCATTAATTCTGGCAAGCCCAATTGCAAAATCAGTTTTTTTAAATTACTATCCCTCATTTAACACCACAGGCTATGCAATTCCAATCTTATAAATCATATTTCTCAAAAACTAGTTTGTTTACAACAATGGAGCTCGACGTCGAAACCGCACGCAAGTGTTGAAGTTTTAATAGCATTCAGGTACGTTGGTCTGGGTAGCTCAGCTGGCTACGCCTTAGACTCGTAATACTGCGGTCGCTGGTTCAAATCCCACTTGGGGCCGACGCAAATAGCTTTTTTAAATTAAATAAATGCAAGAAAACCAAGATGGCCGACACCCCGGGAAGTTTAAATTCAAAAAATGGAACTTAGAAAAAAATCTGAAAAATTTCAAATTCAAATATTCGCGCGAAATTAAAATGGCCGCCCCGTAATTCCAGAAGCAAATTAAAAATGGCCGCTGCGTAATTTAATCAGTAGCACATATGTAAATTAAATATCAAACTTCATATGTGATTAATCAGTAGCACATATGAAGAATAATTAGAGCAAACTGGGAAATTAATTATGTCAAACCGCGGATTTAATTCGCTATTTGCTCCAGTTTAGGTGCCGCCATACTACTATCGCTGAAGCCGAAAATTTTTTCGCTGGTGCGATACATTTTATGGCCTAAAACGCTATTTTAGGACGCGATTAACAGGCGCCAACAACTACCTACTAGTAACACTACCCGAGCGCGCAATTCAAATTTTGCAAAAATTATATTCGATGAAGGCCTACGACCAATAATGTAACTCGCAAGTACCAATTTGGCACTCGCGAGCTTTTGAGTGGATTTGGCAAGGGGCAATGTGACGCTCAGGGGCGAGTCTCAATGTACTGAACATGTTGATTGAATCATGCATTGCATAACTTTCTAATAATCATCTTATTGAATAGGTACATATAATGAAGTATAAATTATATTTTGTTGCAGGCTTTCGTGATCCATTGATATTAATGTTTTTAAGTTTATGGTAATGACCACACAACAAACTACTTTTTTATTTTCTTATCTTCTACGTTTCGAAAAACTAGGTTTTCATTCTCAAGAAGATTAGGGCACAAAAACAGAAATAGAATCATCAAAAATACTTCATAAACAAACAATATATAAATATATATGAATGAAACTATATATGTCCTCATTGTGTAAGTAACATCATTTTGTTTATTCAAATTTAGACTATTATTATTATTATTATTATCTATATATTGCATATTACCAGTTGAACTACTTCAACATCATTTTACTGAGGAATTTAGAACTTTCTCCAAGTACATCTATGATTGATTCTGTGCTTGGAATCTTATCTGATTCTATACTGTAACGCTTCCTCCTGTACTAAATTCTTATTATACATAAAATGTATTTAAATTTAATACATCGCTTAATCAAACGCTGCATCAATTCGACTCGTAAACGGGCGATAAGAAATCCTACACGCTCTGCGCAACGTAGCGCTAAATGAACGTCAGTGTCGTTCCCTTTCCAGTGGAAGCTAAGTCAAGTACCCTGATAACGCGACCGGAAAGGTATAAAAGAAGAATGCACTTTCATTTCAAAAACTTGAGATTTATCCTTTCAATTATTCCTCTCCTTTCCTACCTCAGCTCTCCGGTCTGACACGTTGAACTGTCTAACGGAACAAGCGTACAACCCCTTACCTGACCAGACTTCAAGGGAGGTGGCAAGTTGAACTGTCAGCCCAACGAAGTTTAAACTTTTCGTAGCCCATCCGGATAACCGCTTCCAGTCCGCACAAGCATTAAACGCAAATCCCGGCGTTTCGAGAAGGAAAATACATCGCATAACCTAAATTTACGAAAAATTAAACCTGTAGGAATTGAAACAGCTATCCTGTCTACGAGCGGCTAGAATACAGTAACCGCGCCTCAAAAAACTCACCTGGAGAGCCTGTTTTAGACGCTTAAAAACGTCTCCTTGAGGACCGAAGTCCAAGCTCATGTTCAATAAATTCATTGCCGGCGGGCCGCCAAACCACCGCTTCCGGGCTAAAAAGTGAACTTCTTCAATCTGCAAGATTTAACATCGCGTTCGCTCCAAGAACGCTGCCCAACTTGCGTACGGTACCAGCGGCCTCCGCGCCAGGAGATACCACTAACGCCGGCCCCAGGTAACCCTTAAAAATCGCTAATTTCACGGGCAAATTACAGCTTAAAATCACTGTCAACAACTGCGGCGGAAGGTCAAGTTCGAAGGAACAAAAGATCTACTCAGACCATTTTTCAAAGAATCAACGTGAGTGGGGGTAGATGATCCAAACGACCTACGCAGTTCATTAGGAGCCCGCAAGACGCCCCGGTGTAGTGGGTTGCAGCGCGACCCACGGAACCAGATACCGTCTCCGTAGAACATATTAATTAAATAATGTACAATTCAGTTATTTCTAAGTAATCTTTGTATATAGCTAAAAACAGTATATTTATTTGGGTAATATCTAGTGGTTTTACTACTCGAATATATATTTGAGTGAACGTAATTATCCGATTTTGAGCTTAACCCGAGGTAAAAATTTTGACGCCCTCAGTAAGGGAATGAAACGTCACAATACTGATTAGTAAAAGTGCCTCCAGGAGATCATGCTTCATTGAAGTCACAATCGAGTTTTCACTATTTGTAACTTCGTTCACAGTTTACTTGCGTACACGCCAGTGTCATTAGAACCTTGTAAGCAACGTATAGGGTTGTATACGCTGACGAGTGGACGTTATATTTGTAGAGCAATTTAAATGCACATGGTATGCAATATTTGCATGCATCAGCATTATTATTCTGAAAATGGGGAATACATGGATTACAAATTAATTGCGGGGCGGGGGCCCTGGGGCCAAAATGTGCCTGTGTAAACGCGCTAGTGGTGTTGCATTTTAATTTACAGCCTGCGGGCCAGTCCGCCCCTGCGAAAATCATATAATAATTTTTTTCCGGAGTATGTTGGATTAGGAAAGCTTTTATAATCAAGGGGCATTTTTCAAACATGGTACGATTGATTGAGTGATTATCGGTAATTAATTACACAACTCTTCTGAGAAAGCCTTGAAAAGTTTGGTTGGGATTCCATCACATCCCAGTGATATGTTGTTTTTCATTTGGACTATAGCTGTCTTAATCTCCTTGATAGTTGGGGGTTGTCTAGTGAAAACACCTTTATGTATAGACAAAGACTCTTCTGAGAAATCCTTGAAAAGTTTTGTTGGGATTCCATCACATCCAGGTGATATGTTGTTTTTCATTTGGATTACAGGTCTTAATCTCCTTGATAGTTGGGGGTTGTGTGGGTCGCTGTCGTATTGTATTGCAGAATTGTATGAAATATGTTGGAGTCACCTTCCGAATTCATATTTAATACTGCCAAGAATCTATGATAAGTTACTCCTCTTTCAGCAAATTTTCTTTAGTCTGCTCAGCTCACGGTTGTAGTAACGCTAGGTAAACATACACGATTTTTTTAGGTTAGTTTCTCGTATATGATATTTCTAAGCAAAGAAATTGGTTTTTTCATACGTGTATTTGAATTGAGCTAATAAGAATCATTCATGTTTTCGTTTCTATGACTAAACATCGAGTAATATTTTTTTGATACATGGTACACGTTTTCAGTAGAACCCTAGAAACAGGTTACAAGTACTCAAAACTTAAATTTTCCAAAAAAATGCTCTTTCGTGGTTATTAGGATGGAGGAAGTAAATGAAGGTGGGAAAGGTTTGGTTTTGTTTGGAGTTGCAACGAGTCCTCACCATGACTATTAAACTTAATAACAGTTATGGGGGGCTGGTTGCAACTGTTGTCCGCTTCTTTCACTCCATAATATATATTGTTTATGTGATAAACTTACGAGAGATAGATAAGCCGGAGCGCCATCTATAGAATTTTGCCTTAACCAGAATCTAGCAACTATACAAAACAAAACAATTATTTTCAGTTAATAAAAGCTTTTTTGTTTGCTGGTGTATTTCCCTTTGAAAATCACTTCGGGCAAGAAACGTTAAAATAAACCAATTTTTACCCCCTCATCATACAGCCCAGCTACGTCTTGGTCTCCACAAGAATAGTTTTCCAGATGTTTCCACCTCCTGCTGTATTTATCCAATGCGTCACAATGAACTTTAGTAGACTTTGTGGATTTTCTCATGAACAGTAAAATGTGCAGTTTAGAAAGAGAAATAGCTAGAAAAATAAGGAGACCGATATATTATACACATCCATGTCTAATAAATTCGAACAATTCTTTTCGGATCTGAAAATGCAGGCAGGCAAAAAGGACGTAACAATTATATATGTTAAGGGCATCCCAACCATTGTCAAGCAACAAAAAATTCACATCCGACCACTTCCGGTGGTCCATCCTCTACAGTCTATACTAACACGTGGTCATTAGTATCTAACTTTTTTTATTGTCCTAACTGATAACAAAAAACCGGCTTGTGACATGATCGGCGAAACTTAGTTTAATGAAAAGCTCTCCGGTATACTTTTTACCCTACTAGGTTTATATCCTTTATCGACACGACCGCTCCAATAGAAGGGGCGGTGGTGTTTGCATATATATTTGAGACTTAATTTTCGTAAACTGTTCTATAACTCCAGTAGATGGTCTCGATTCCTCTGGAGTCGAATTTTTGTTTATCTTTTCAAAATGACAATTTTTCCTTAGCTATGGGTGTTCTATATAGACCACCCAATCTTTCTAATGAAGAAAACCAAATACTTTTCAACAATTTGTCTTAACTAGTAGCTCAGCACAACAATATTATTATTGCAGTTCAATTTTCCTGACATTTCTTGGTCTAACTATACCTCTTAAAATGTTCTTGAATCATGTCAAGCCTTAGTCAATCTTCTAGACAATTCGCACTTATATTAACTAGTCACCGAACCAACCCCTTTTAGAACTGGCAAAACGCCTTGTGTGTTAGATTTACTTCTTGCTTGTAATTCTGATCTTATTGCTAACAGAGAGTCATTACCTCCTATGATCTTATTGCTAACAGAGAGTCGTTACCTCCTAACGGTAAATCTGACCATATAGTTCTCAAATTTGATGTTCAATTTGGTATTCTTGCACGGCAAAATAATTACTAAGTAATTACTAGTAAACAGTAATAGATTACGCCAATTTGATTAGGCATCCGAGAAGCATTGATTGGACACAAACTCTATCTCATTCAACAGTAGAAGAAAACTGGCAGAAATTTGGACGAATGTTATCTAACCTTACGGCTCAAAATTCTCGCATCTTTACACATACGACATTTGCATTAAAACCATGGATTAACAAAAATCTTCAAACAAATTTCCGTCATAAAATAGCACTATGGCAAAAATATCAGCGATCCAGTAGGCAACTAGACTATGACAACCGTAGGACCTTTTCAAACGAATTAGCAACTAAAATGTCCAATGCAAAAGTGCAATATGAGTCGCATATTGCTGACAGTAGAAATCCAAAACGAGTTTATAAGCACGTTAAAACAAATCTCTCGACTAAAGTTTGTCTACCACAACTTCATGACCAAACTGGAACTGTTGAAATCAATATTGGAAAAATATCGTCAATTTTTTCCACACACGATTAAAGAGTTCTAGATGTTGCTCTACTTCCTGCTGTAGAGGACGAAATTTCAAGTATTGTTTTTTGAAGATGCGATCCTTAACAAGTTAGAAAAGCTGGATATTACGAAGTCACCTGGCCTAAACAAAATTTTGTCAAGATTGTTAAGAGAATGCGCGTTAAATATGACCCTGCCGTTATGTATCCTGATGATAAATTCGCTTGAGGAAGGGGAACTTCCAAATTGTGGAAAACGGCATCTATTGGACCTATTTTCAAGAAAGGGGACGATATCTAATCCTCACAATTATCGTCCAGTAAGTCTTGTACCTGTTACTGCCAAAATTCTAAAACTCATTATTGTCAACCACTTGCACGAATTTCTTTCATTTTATAACATGATTCTTCCTGAACAACATGGATTCACTCCCAGAAAGTCTGTAACAACCAACTTAATGCTGCCTTAATGATTGGTCCAAAAGTCTCGATAGTGGAGAGTGCGTGGACATTGTCTACCTTCCAGCTGTCGCAGCTTTTTGGTTAGTTGTTCGGTTTCCCATCCTAGTCATTTGGGCTGCTCATCTAAACCTTCAGATTTCTATTGTCTGGCTTGTTTTTTCTTGCCAGAGTTGGTAAAGTTCTAAATTGTGTTGTGATCATCCATTTTTCTCTTATACGAGTCCATAGATCCTTCGAAGTAGCTCCAGCCTAAATGTATGAAGGCTTTGTCAGATTTAGTGAGCGGCGATGTCTTCAATGTATACATGAGTACTGGTCTAAGGTTTTATACGATGATTTTAGACTTCCCGGTAAGCAATTTTGAACTTAGTTTTTATGTCCAAGAAAACATCGATTTGATGGTGCTCTTCTTTTATTTATTTCCTCGCTTATATATAAGCTGTTATTAACCAATGGATCCCAGATAGATAAATTCATTCATTACATCAAAATTCTAATCTCTTATACTTATTAAAGTTCTGGTAATTTGTTCTCCCTTGGAAGATATAATTAGCTTAGTCTTAGTTTTATTAATTTCTAGTCCCATTCTCCAATTCCATAGGAGTTTCTCTACAGTCTACATCATGTAATGTTTCTAGTTATGTCCACATCGTAGGCATAGAAGAGTAACTGTTCAGATTTTATAGGTATGTAAATTTAGGAGTTTCTATTTTTTGTAAAACTCGACTGAACAGATGACATGACAGTGAATCGTCCTATTTTACTCCTCTACCAGTTTGAAAACAGCCATTGTAAGTTTTAGCAACTTTATTATTTTGAGTAAGTTGTGTCATTGACTCATATATCCTGCTTCTTATCACACTACAAATTTTAAATCAATAAACATATGAATATTCTCTCTCTTTGGTGCCATTTTAAGCGAGGTTGGCAATCACCACATTGTATTCAGTTCTTTCGTGTATGCTGTAAAATAATTTTCCTGTGTTCTCTACTCTCCATTCCTTGATATTGTAAAACTTTGACTTTCTTCTTCCTCGTCTTCTCTTTCCTAATATTTTGTCGTCTAGAATAGGCTGTAGCAGGATATATTCTTCATGTTTCATGAAGTGACCAAAGTATTTTGCTTTTCTGTTCTTTATTTTCAGCATTTGTGGTTCTGTAGTTATTTTCTTTAGAACATAGTTATTAGAGATTATATCAATGACATTAGTCTTTTAGCTTCCAAGTCTCATAACCATATAGAACAGTAGACCATAATTTATGTAGTACTTCATAAAGCGTAGTCGTATTTCCAGGGACAGTTTCAGATGACACAATGTATTTCTCATTTTATTACAGTTGTATTTTGCCAATGCTATTCAGTGTATGATTTCCTGGTGCATGTTTTAATTTATATTACATTCTATATATGCGGAATGTTCAACTGTAACCCTTTACTACCGCTCGAGGATTATAAAGTAGCTGCCCGGTGCAACTGCACGATTATTGGAAACAGTATTATCTTTTTGGTAGGAGAAGCCGAGTAGCGCAGATGGGTAAGCGCTTGCCTTGCATTGAGCAAGTCCTCGGTTCAAATCCCGCAGGGGCCGGAATCTTCCTCAGCCTTGCGATTTGAACCAGGCTCGGTGAGACCATTCACAGTTGGGCACCAAATTAACTGTGCTCTACTCAGAACCACAGACCTAAGAGATAGAGTAACAAGGTCAACATAACACACACGCACACCTCACACAATGGTTGCTGTGCAAGCACATAAGGCGCGCTCCAACTTTGTATCCCGAATTCGGGGCAAGTTGAGCATTGTACCGCCAGATTCAAGCACATAAAGCACCAGCCTCTACAGCGCAAGGTAAAACGAGGTTATCGATTATACATACATACATTATCTTTTTGGTATTCCAATTTTGATTTCACAATGCCTACACTTTGTGGAGAATCCTTCGTCAGGTGCACCACGCCTTGCAGATCAACTGTTTAAGGTCATGCTGGTTATTGATATTTTAATTTAAAAATTAAGGCGGTCTATCATCCCGAAAAAATATGTCTATCGATGAATCGATAGTACTTTAGTGGGGGCAATTAAGTTGTCGGCAGAAGAAGACATAAATGTCGCATTGAATTCTATATGCTAACTGAATTGAGCAGAATACATATTAACTTTTTAATATACTCCAGAAGCTTAGAAGATTATGAAGTAAAAGGGACTGCGGCATTGTTGTCCTGCAAATAACATGGGAAGTTAAGATGTAGGACATTCTTTATTTACAGACAACTATTACAATAGTTGCAGTTGTTGAACAGGAAGATTTCGAATGAACAGACAACAATCCCAGTGATGTCAAAAATGCTAAATTACGTATTGGAGAAACTATTTTGCGATACGACAATGGGATTATGGTTGTTAATGGCGGGACTAGAGTTTTTCGGTTCCGGGTACCCGGACTCGAACCTGCCGAGTCCAGTTAGGAATACCCGGGCCCGATGTCTGGTCTGCATATTGGCGTTGTTTACCATTGCACAGTGCACCAATGTTCTGAAACGCAGTAAGAAATGCATTACATGAATTGCTCAAATTTCACGGACATTATTTACAACGGCACAGTGCACAAACCTTGTAGATGCTCTGAAACGCTGTAAACAATGGACCGTATATGGTGTCAAATGAAATGGCCAATGTTTACTTCGATTGAGAGCCATATATTGCTTTGCATAGAAATGAGAGGCCAATAATTATAAATAAGCAAGAGATAATAACATTGGACATAATAAAGAGAAAGAATAAAACGTTTTACTCAATCATGATCTCTTTATAATTTCCAATGCTTTTATTACTTATTTATAATTATTAGCCCCCCCCCTCCCCCCCACTTATAGTATTTGGTTCATGGTTTGTAAATTTTTCTATATTGTTCAAATATACACAGTGTTTTCTAAGTACGTGTAGAAAATTGACAAGGTGTTGAATTTGAGAGAGAAAAATGTTGAGTATATTCAAACAAACACTCAGAGGCATACATACACTGAATATTTTGGAGAAAATCAAGATTTAGTAAAGATTGTCGTCACTAACATCAACTGTCCTTAGGAATTTTCAATGTCTAGAGTGACTGTAATAAATACATGTGCAATGATCTCTCACTGTACAGTAACTACATTTATTTTTGTTAGATCCCTTCGAATAATAAAACCCCACTCGCACGCCTCTTAATTATTATCTTACTTTAAAAAGTCGGCGTAACTACATGTGGTGCAGCGGATCAAGTTATGGCATGATTGCTCTACACATACATTATCAGCTCCTCATCTACCGACAGGTGTAGAGATTGCTCTAATATAATATAATTCTGCAGTTATCTCTAGGGATATTAAAATTTTATAACAATGTTCTAAGTTTTAAATCAAAGTTTTGTTTAGACAACCATTGCAATTTTGTGAATTTATTGTGTTATCATTAAATCTGTCCGGACCCTAGTGATACTTTACAAACTGTGATTTAATCACTATTACTAAAAATTCAGTCGTAATGACTGTCACTAAAGTTGCTAAAAACATGTGACGTGATCATGACTTTGTAATGGTGTTAGATCTACACAACATTGTGTTGTGTACATCTCACCATCAAAATTGAAGACTGTTTAGAACGCACGTGATCAAAACTAAAACAGCACTAAGATTACGCTGTTGTACTGAAAGTTCCTACATTTTTGCATTTTTGCATTAAAGCTCCCAGCCGAGCACTGCCTTGGTAATAAAAATTAGTTCTTATTAGTATAGCTGCTTGCAGAGCAACTGGCTGCAAATTCACGTCTTTAAGGATACTTTTTGCATGTCAAGATGTTCGTTTATGAACGGAATATGAGTGCCACGCTTTAATATCACTGATATAAAAAATCATAGTAACGATATCATTTAAAACAAATATTTAAACAATTGAAAATTTCTTCAATGTATTAATTTATACAGCAAATAAACAATAATCACAGTCTACTACTGAAATTCTATTATATAAGTTATTTAGTGTACTCTGAATATAGACCATTGACTGTGGCATGTTGCTGTAAAGACAAATTCAAGTAAAATATTTTTACAAAAATATATAAAGGGTGTTCTATTTTAAAAAACAGAGTTACATAGTATTGCTCAAATACAGTAGGCCATGAAAAATATTTAATGCCTTATATTTTTGTAGAGTAAATACGAGTTAAAAACTTTTTCCCATGAAATTTTTCTATATCTTACATATTTCAGAAGATATATGCTAGCTAATTATAACCGTACCACCCTGTATATGTGCATGGCACTACTAAAACTCATTGTACTGCTATTAATATCAACTACAGTATCTGAATCACGCCTAATTACTTCTTTTTATTACGAGTACTATGAACTATGATTAATGGAGTTAATGCAGGAAGTAATTTACTCTTGGTGATTCCAACAAATATTCTATGCAGTGGGAGTGGATTAAAAATTTTCAATTTGTAATTTTAAATTTGAATACTAGAAAATTTAAGATATTTCATTTAAATATTTCTATAATCACGAACAAAAATGCTCAAAGTGCCCTGCCATACAATTCCAAAACACAGTAAATAATGGCACCATAATGATATTTTGTTTAATAAAAAAAAATTACTCGCAATGTATTATACTTCTCCGCCTCCCATGACAAAATAACAATATAATGAAATTGAATGCAAAGTAAAAAAATCTTAAGTCGGACCTCGCCGTTCGCTGATTTGATTTTACGCAGGGCACTTTTGTGCTCCCATTTCTTTGCCGTTTGCGGATATTTGCTTTGCCGTTCGCGGATGGAATTGGCAACGTTAACTGTTTCAACTTTCACACACTAACGGCCGGTCTTATGAAGGCCACTAATCTGACGTTAACTTTAATTCGCTGTTAAAATAAACAAAAGCGCATAAAAATTTGTTTACTAATGAATAATATGTTATAAGTGCCAACGTTTTGATGAGCTTGTGTTTATTTTAACAGCGATTTAAAGTTAATGTCAGGTTAGTAACCTTTGTAAGAAAATAAAGAAGGCGTATGCTGTTTATGTCATGAACACCTAAATAGCATCATTTATCACGAACTTGTAAACACACTTATCGAGCCTATTCCTTTGAATCTCTTATTACCAAATCGGACCTGAAATAAATTATAAAATTATAACTTGAATAAACAAATGGACATTTGAACTCTAGATTCAAGTGGCAGACTTATGTTACGTATGGAATTTTAGTTTGTATACGCACGTTTATGTATAGGGTGCGGCAAAATATACCCAGCTATGGAATATTGTTATAACTTTGTTATTATTTTGACAACTGTCAAAAGTGAAGTTTTATATCAAAGTAGAAAGATACAGAATTTTGTTATGGGGCGTTATATAAAGACAACTTCTGCAGATCAAAACTGCCTCTCGATATAAAAAGTATTTTTGCCCTTGAGTCTATAAACCTATTTCATGAATATCACAAATCTAATTTTGAGACCTCTATCAGTATTACCAGAAACAAAAGCTTGCTAATGCCTCTGATATTCAGGACAGTCAATTTTAAGAGTAGTTTCATTACCTCACTTAAAATCTTTAATTTGCTGCCGATTGACTTGAAAAGCATTCGTAAATCAAAAAAGTCTAAAAAGAAATTGTCAAAGTGGATCGAGCGAAATTATAACACAGTAATAAACTTACGAGCAAGAAAAAATATTGTTTAATTAACAAAAGCAATTTTACGTTTATATTTTATTATTTTGAATTCCTATTTCTATTTTTTGAGTATTATATTATATTATACTTTATGTTATATTATATTTTATGTTATATTATATTTTATGTTATATTATATTTTATGTTATATTACATTTTATGTTTTTTGTATGATTTGTTCTGCGCCAGCCCTATGTACAGACAACTGGTTTTGTCTCTATAGGACTTTGGATTACAATTGTATGTACTTCCACTGTATCTCTGGCTAATAAATCTAATCTAAAAATCTATTCGGCTCAACAACGAGCAGAAATTGGTAAATTGTATTTCCAAAACTTTTCTTCTATAATTTCAACTCGAGGGCTTTTAGGCGAGCATATCCTAATCGAAGACCTCCACACAGAGAAACAATTCGACGTTTAGCAAACAAAGTTTTACAAAATGGCACAGTAAGTGATGTAAATCATACTGGAAGACCAACCAAAAACTTCCACACTAAGACCTGCAGCGCAATTAGGGTTGTCTGTGAAAGTTTTTGGTTCTGCCTGAACATCAGCACGAAGAAGCTCAATATTTTAGTTTGAACGATCAGAACGAGGTCTTCCAGTATGCTTTACATCACTTACTGTGTCATTTTGTAAAAATTCGTTTGCTAAACGTCGAATTGTTTCTCCGTGTGGAGGTCTTCGATTAGGATATGCTCGCCTAAAAGCATGTTGAGTTGAAATTATAGAAGAAAAGTTTTGGAAATACAATTTAACAATTTCTGCTCGTTGAGCCGAATAACGCTCCATAACAAAATTCTGTATCTCTCTACTTTGATATAAAACTTCACTTTTGACAGCTCTCAAGGAAATAACAAAGTTATAACAATATTCCATAACTGGGTATATTTTGCCGCACCCATTAGTTTTGAATTTTTTGAGGTTATAAAGTATAAATAAATCTAGTTTATGAAACCTAACCCCGTTTTTAACATTTATGTGATTACTTGCGCATCGCGGTTTTGCGTTTCGCGACACTCTTCTGGAACGTAACCCCTGCGAACGGCAAGGTCTGACTGTACAATAAAACAAATAGTCCAGTATTTAAAAGTTTAAAGGAAAACTGCCGGGTGTCTTTAATTTTTAGAAATAACCGATCTACAAATGAGATACTAAATAAAAGTGGCTGGCCTTCTAGTAGACTTGCCTTTTTCTACACTTCCTGTAGCCAGAAATTTTTCAACAGTGCGACGAATGTGGTGCAGCAAAACAGTTTCTTCAACAATTCTGTTAGGAAACTGCAGTCGAAACTGCTGCTTACAAACCACATGGGAATATTGCCATTCTCCATCCGACATAATAATTTGCTTTGCTTGACGCCACTTTGAGAGCGAACCCCTGGGCCGAATTGGCTGATTTTGGTGTCAATCGACTCAAGTAAGCCAGTAGTAGGGTTTTCAAATTTCTATAAGCGACTTTTTTTGTGGATTTTCTAACCTCAAAATAAACTCGACACACAAAATGGATCCCTCTTGTAAAATTATTTCGCACCCAATTTGGGTGCAAAACGCTAGTTTAATAATAACTGTCCTGATCGAAAATATGCCTCAATAATAGAAATGTTTTCTTGCATAGTATACTATGCAAGACAAAAAAAGACTGGGACAGTAAGTATGGTCTGTTGTGAATGTGACTGCCTTAATATGTACAGTTGCTAGGTATTTCTAACTTAACCGTCAAATTGTTTAGATGTTGCTATGAATATAATAAATGTAATTGTTCAAAGCCTTGTTTTAGCTAATCAAATTATGCTAAATCTTATCACGTGTTGTCCCAGTTTTTTTTTGTCTTGCATAGTACATTTTAATTTAATTAAAACTATTTGAAGTTTACTCTTTAATTTGACAATTAATAAGTGACAGCTCTGAATAATGCAATACCAATAACAATCTGGCGGCACATAAAAATTTACATGCAAACAAAAATCAAAACGTACTAGATGTAATTCTTTTTAAGACACCCGGTATTATATTCTATAAAACAAGTGTAGTAAAACATTAACGCGTACTTATAATAGTACTAGAACGCGCGTAGCCAGCCTACGTCTGGCTGCGTGTGGCGGCGCCATGTGCTTACGGTCGGCATGTGCGCTTACAGAAACCTGCGCTTATAGAAACCGATATAGCAAGCGCGCATGTGGTAGTAGTATGCAGGACCTCCATGCTGCGTGTGCCGGCGCCACTTGTGCTTACGGTCTGGACGGCCGGCGGCATCGGCTCTTATAATATAAGATTTGTGCTTCTCATTAGTAGTTAATTGCATTTACAATAAATTGTTCTTCTGTGGAATAAGAGAAGTTTAATTTCAGTAGTTGAGTAATAGTAATAATAACAATTCATTGTGTCAATTACACAACTGCCAAAGTTAAAACTTCTTCCCTTATTTTCTAGTTGTTTTTGGCTAGGAAATTTTTAAATGTGTACCTTTAATATTACTCCAGGTATTACGCTTCGTCATCACATTAACTGCCCGTTACTGTTCTAACTTAGCCGGCAGTACGGCTGAGTGGTGATGCACATCTCACGGCACTTGTAAAAGTTAAGCAGCAGTCTGCTCGGTCAGAACTTGGTTGGGTGACCATCTGGAGAGCGGGCGTAGTGTTCTAGCCAAACTGGCTCCACTACCTCAAGTACCTCCGCCGAATTAAAATGCACACACCCTCAGCGACTCGGTGCGCCCAGCACCCCGACACTATATAAACGGTATAAGGGGTTACAGATTATGTATGTACTGTTCTAACTTCAGTAAAGTTTCCACCTCCACAGGATTTCTAGGTGTTCTCGTAGGTGTAATATTTGCTTTTTGCGATTATTTTCTTCTCGCAAGTTATGGTACCTGCTAACACTGACACACAGTCATATTACTATCACTACTAGTTACACCTTTTCCAGGTAATCACCGTTTGGTGTTTATAGTGATGCCACCTGCATTATATTGCTGTAACTACTATAAATGGCACTTTGATCCTTATTAGATTTAGCCACTGACATTGTAAACACTGTTTTACCAGTAACCCGATTTTTATAATTCTAGCACTAACACTATATTTAATTTTTTTGAATTAAAATGAGCAATCAAAATCAATATATGAACTTTAGAATCACAGTAATAATATTTCGCTGACAGACGATAATCCGATTGAAAAATTTATTCATATGTTAAACTATTTTACACAACGTTCTGAGTAATCTATTAATGAACAACCCAATTAAGTAATCAAGGTGTGGAATGAAGATATGAAGCAGTCTTCTTGGATGTCCTGTAATTCAAACTTTGTTGAATGCAGCAATGTCTACACTTTGAATCTGTGGAAAACAAGATTATTAGATTTGAATTGGACGCAGCCTCTTGTATCTTACGTAATCAGTGATTGCTTCAATTTCTTCTTGTAACCAATCGATAGACACAAGGTCATCCTCAACTACGCATGAAATTTGCAGCTTATGAATGCCATAAGCCAAAGGCACTAACTTTGAGGCTCCCCAAATTAGTCCTGGCGTCTCAATGGCACGTACGGCTTTCTCCATGGTCTTCATGTCTGTTTCGTCGTCCCAAGGCTTAATGTCCAATATGATATTAGATTTAGCAATCAATACTGGCTCTAAACAAAATCAAATTAGCAAAAGAAGCGATAGAGAGACATTAACGTACTTTTAGATTTCTTGGCTTCATAATCAGCAAGGCGTTTTTGGCGAACCTGGACTGCTGCCTCATCCTCTTCGGATTCTGATCCAAAAAGATCAACATCATCATCATCTTGCTCTTGCTCCTTGGGTAGCTTAGCTACGTTACTTAGACTAACTGAATGCATGGGCTTATATTCGCTCGTTATATGTTCTAGCCTTTGGACTCGATCAACAACATCGTTTAAGCGCCTTTCGAAGGTAGTGATGACTACAAAAAATAACAAAGTTAAATTTTTGTAAAAGAGTGGTTAGTTTCTAATACTTGTTTCAAGTTTATTTATATGGGCTTCCATGGCTTTATTAGGGTTTAATAGAGGCTCGTTATTCTTTGAGGTTGGCTGAAAAAATCAATTAAAGTCAAATTATGGCAGGACATACAAAGCTGTAAGTGGATATAAAAATTTGTACAAGTGGAGGCCTGACTCACCATTTAAAACATTTTAGGCTAATCTGTACAGATTTTTAATCCACTTTATTATGGCAGACTACGATCATATATATAAAACTAGTGATTCGAGAAATCTAGGTATTAAACAGCTAAGCGTTTAGATTCCCATTAACATATCAGTGGGCCCCAAAGTTGACGCCAAGGATTAGTAGTTTGTTTACAAAATAGTGTTATTTTTAAACAACTTTAAAATAGCCATTATAGGGGAAAGGCTTATGTGTTGTCCTGTCATTCTAACATTCTTTCCACAATATTTTTAATTGGAAAACACAAAGCTGCTACGTTATCTATGAACAAAAAAAGTAATTTATTTTAAAAAAATTGTTTTTGAAAAGATTGTAACTCTACCAATTACCACACAACTACAGTCAACTCTTAATTATCTATTACAGCAAAGAATTATAAAGAATCCAGATGTAAAGTTCTAAAAAAAACCAAACAATACCACTGAAGCCAATGAATTTGTAAACGGAGAACTATGTTTTAACAAACAAGTTTGATCGTGAGCCAGTAAAATTTTGTTTTGAGGATGTTCCATTGTCCCATTTTTTGAAATGGTTCTTAGAAAGTTCAGAAATAGTCACAACTGTGTAATAATAGCTTTTCCTGTCAGGTCGAGTTCATTTTTAGTGTATCCAAAATAAACATACCACTCTGGCTTTAAGACATTAAAAACACAAACTTCTGTCCACTGATTTTATACATTTGATAAATTTTACCGGTATTTCAGTTTGTCGTGCCACAACTATATCAATAACATCACATGTCATTACAATTTTACGATGCCAAAACAAATAAAGCTGATAAGATTGTAGATATCAACTGGGTCAATACACGGCCCTGATTTCCACAAAGTTGCTGTCAACAAATTCAAAAATTAAGCAATTATTTGTTTTCATATGGGATTATTTTTAAAAATTGTCATTGAAATATGAGAAATTGGCAGTGAAGTAATCCATTGTTTCACGGCTTTTTATAGGCGGCGGGGCGATAGGTAAATGTCAACTGACGTTAACATAACCTACAAAAGTTGATTAAAATGACATAATTTCAAGATTAAAAAAAAAACAATGTACTCCTCGATATTAAAGTTCCTTTTTATCTCTCATGTGGTTTATTTAAATCCTCATTCATGATAAAAAGCTAAACTTGAGTACCTTCGTATACAAACTACTATTATTTCATCTATAAAAGTCTACATTTCATATTTTTCAACAACACAATTCAACTTTTCAAGGAAACATGTATGAAATTAAGTAACAAACGACTTCTGGAATTGGACCGTGTCATTAAGGTCGAAGAACTCAACGGTTCTCCCACTTTCGTAAGGGGCTTCATCAAGAGCAAAAGCTAAAGAGCACTAACTCAACGTGTAAACCATGCCAGAGGCGAAACTCTTCTAAAGAGTTGAGTTACCATGCTCTTCTATCCCTTTTTCTTTGCAAGAGTTTTGCCTCTGGCATGGTTTACACGTTTAGTTACCGTGCTCTTTTTGCTTTTTCCATTTGATGAAGCCTCTTACGAAAATGGGCAAAACGTTGAGTTCTTCGACCTCAATAATGACACGGTCCAATACAGGAAGTCGTTTGTTACTTAATGACAATGGCCGTGAAAGCCCGAGGAAACAAGTATGTTTTGATATTTAAAGAACCTTTAATTTAAAAAAAAAAACATGAATTCAGCGTAATATAACAGCTCATCATATTTAGAAATGGCAAGCAAGATACTAAAATTATAAGTATATTGTAGAATAATGTAGGCGCTGGTAAGAATTTCGAGTTTGGAAAAACTACATATGAATTTGCAAAAAATAAAAAAATATTTTTAAAGAAAAAACAGTTTGATTAACCATTTTCGAAAATCAAAAACGAAATTTAATCGTAACTTTAATTTTATCATATATTATTACGAATAATTATTTACGAAATTCAAACCAAACCAAACCAAACCCAATGGTTTGTACATACATACATACATACATAATCGGTCCTCTTGATACCCGAAGGTGTCGTTTGTAATAAATTATAAAATGACCCTAGAAAAACTATAATCAAATAGTCGCGTAATTTCCAATGTCAAATTTTACAGTTCTTTCTCAAAAAAATTCAAGAATCGTGCAATTTTTGAGAACTCCCAAAAGTTTGGACCTGCAAAATTATTTTTTTTAAACAAGGCGTGTTTTTTTTAAGTAAGTACCGTTTTTAAATGCGCGCTGACTACGTACATCTACTGGGTAGCCACAGATGCCATTACGGAAGCATTCGATTGAGTTTACTTTTTTTTTAATGTACATATTTAAAATGTCTCGGACCATTGAAAATCACGCTGATTGTGACATACGTGCCTGTTATCCATTTCTTAAATGCAAGAGATATGAGAGCGTTGGAATGGTAAAAAAAATGGGTTAGAGTATTTAAAAATGGCCGTATAAATGTGCACGATGAGGGACGAAGTGGACGACTGTTAATGATGTGGTGCAGAAAGTTGATGAAAACGTATGAGAATACAGACGCTTTACTTCATCATTATCTAATGAGTTTCCTCAAGTTTCGAGAAGTGCTCTGTATGAAATTGTGGCAGAACGCTTAAATTATCGAAATTTGTGCTCACGCTGGGTACCAAAAATGCTGACTTATTAGCAAACCAGGTGGCAGATTTCTACGAAGCGAGAATTCAGAAGCAGGTGGTACGATACGATAAGTGCCTTAACACAGGTGGAAATTACGTTAAAAAGTTGATTAAGATCCAGGCTTTCATGTAAAAATAAAATTGTTAAAATAAATTGTCCGCGTGTTTTTTAATATCAAAACGGTACTTACTTTAAAACACGCCTCATAATATAATATAAATGATTTTTATATTCTTCCATACGAAAGTACATAAATAAAACCTTGAAAAAATTCAAAAATTTTCTGTCATATTTACACTTGCTACGGCCAATAAAAGTTATAGTTCATTAGATTTCGGTAACATTTAAGCAAAGCCCTATCTTTGTCAGCAGACAAGCTGAAGTAACATTTTCAATAACTAGATATAAATTTGATGATAAGGCAATAAGACACGAAAACGCCGTAAAAATTTTATGGAGAACATTTATTAGAAAAAATAAAATTATATTAGTAATGTACTACCTGAACTTCATTATCTGCATCACGCATTAACACTCCATTGAAGGTTTAATAATCTGGTTTTCAATAATTCAGCATTGTAACACAATCATAAGTTTAAAAAAAATAGGAAGAAGAAAACTAGATATTTATATAAGACTATGCCGTACACAGAGATATTATCTAAAAATAAACACTGAAGTTTAACTATTTATTTAACGTAGAACTCTTTCACTCGAGACTTAATTTTATAAATCCGTTTTAATTTTTTAAAATCTACAATGTTGGAATTAAAGCACCGTTTACTGATCTCCAAACAATTTGAACTTACAAAGGACAGTTAAGTGAGTTATACGAGTAATTAAGTTGTTCCTTACTCACAAAACAGGTTTTACAAATTCAATGTCATCAATTTTTGTCTATGTTAAATATACTGGTTAAATCCAGTCTTTAGCTATTTTTAGAACTAGGTGATTGTGCTTGTTGTTTCAGATTGGTTTCTTTAATACCTTTTTCAAATGCCACGTACCCAAAGTGTGTAAAATGATTTGCATCATATTTGTGTGGTTTTATATATTGTTGCAAATTTAAAGTTTTTTTAATAAATTATATTTTATTCAAGCTATAGGAACATGTTTTTTTAATGGAAATATGGATTGGCCACAATTTTATTGAGGTGTTACTTTTTCTAGTCATTCTTATGACCAGGGTTTTCAAAAATTCAGAATTTTAATTCTTAATAGAAGACAAGTTGTTTTTTAAAAATTTACTAAAATGTTTTAACGTAAAATGTTACACCATTCCTAACTTACCACTTTTCTTATGATGAAAAGACTCGATGCACTTGAGAAGTTATTATAGATAACAGCAAAAATTAGTTAGTTTATTATTTAATTTAAAACCTAGTTAACCTTGAAGAGTAATAAACAAACAAAATGAAGTGCGACATATCTTATTAATGCATGTAAATACATGCAGCAAATTATAACTTATAACAAACAAATCTGAAAACCTAATCCTTTCAATTTTAACAAAGACATATTTGAAACAAACAGTTTGAGGAAAATAAATAAAGTTATAATCAGTGCGTGAAGACAATGCGAATTGACATTTAGACATTACAATTTGACATATGAAGGTGGTCTATTTTATTTTTTATTCAGATATTCAATGTATAAAAGCCAAACATGGCAAATAAGGTTCTAATTTGGCAAAAATGAGAAGAGAAATTAATTCAATATGTGAACAGTACAGGTACAGAAATTAAGGGATTTTGCAGTTGCCACCTGTATTCATAAAATGCAGCTGTTCGATGGCCCCACATGTGAAATCAAACATGAACTCGCCAAACACGCACCGATAAGTTGCATTACACAGACCGACCTTGAATGAAGCAGTAAATTAACTTGATGTATGTAAAGCTGTATCAAATCGGGTCATCTAAACGCACTACATTAATAAAAACCTCTTAATAGCTATATGCAGATTTTGCATGAAAATATTGATATTAAATTCCTTTTACTTATATTTAACTTCATTAAGTTAAAGTTTGACTGAACTATCTACGAAAAGATTTCAAAATTTACGTTAGTAATGCAGTTGTCTACTTTGATTTAATTTCCAAATAAGCAAAAATCAATTACCTAGTAATGCTGTCCTGAAGAATGAATGTCGACATACTAGTATTATTTTAGTTAAAATATGCAATGATAACAGTTATTAATCGTGGCAACAGAAAAACCCACCAAAACAATTTTCTAAAAAGCAATAACCAGCCTGCATGCTCCGAACGTGCTTTACAATGAGAAATGTGATGGGTTAGTAGGTTATCAATTAAATGTCATCTATTATTGAATCATGGTCTAAATGGCAATTACATTTGGCTGCTTGCAAACATGCCTGTTGAAAGTACTACAAATCAGCAAGTTAATAAAATGCACCAAATAGGATATAGTACTACTCCTGAATTTCTCTAATAATCAAAAATTGACTGTAGAGCAAATGACTGTTAAATTACTTCAATTCAATTAATGTTGAAAAATCTACCACATAGCCGTTATAATTTAGAACATGTGCACAACGGTTCAAAGCAAAATTTAATACAGCAATACACTTACTACACTACAAAAATACAG